>JASSUY010033933.1:0-49079 GCA_032466535.1 Forpus xanthops
AGCCCTGTGTCCAACCTGGCCTTGAGCACTGCAGGGATGGGGCAGCCACAGCTCCTATGGGCACCCTGTGCCAGCGCTCAGCACCTTCCCAGGGAACAGCTTCTGCCTGAGACATAAAAGCTGCAGAGCACAAGTGGCTCCATCAGTGGAGCAAGACATGCGAGGAACCACATCCCTGCTCACTGCTGGAGGGTGAGGGCACAAAGGGGATAAATGCATGGAAGAGCAGGCATATTCCAGAAAGTTCTATTTCTATTGGAAACTTCTTCTGAAGCAGAAGATGTTGGCTTCTGCTTAGCAGGAAATGAGATTATCAAATAAAAGCTGCTGCCTCTCGGCGCCTGGCTCCATCTCGTGCGCAATCCATCAGGAGCGGCTGTGGGAGCAGGGAGGAGCTGCAGGGAGGCACAGGGAGGGCAATTCCCACCAGAGGGGGGGGATCAGCCTCACCCTGTGTTGTTTAAACACCAGTTTGGGCTAACTGCACCGTGACCCCTGAAAACACAGCTGCCAGGTTGGACACAGGGGCTTGGAGCAAGCTGCTCTGCAGTGGAAGGTGTCCCTGCCCATCGCAGGGGTTGGAATTGGATGGGCTTTAAGGTCCCTTCAACCCAAACCATTCCATGATTCCATGATAAGCAGAAAGCTCCATCACAGTCGAACCTGGGCACGAGGCATCATCCCTTGGACCCAGAGGCAATGACCCGTGGTGGGGTGTCTTCAGAAAGCCCACATGTATTCTGTGCCAGTGCAGACCCCAGTGACCACGGTTTGGGCTGGAGGCCTGCTGAGGTTTGTCTTTCAAACCGCTCACAATAGAAACCTCTTTGCTGAAGAATTTATTGCAAACCAGTTCAGCAAGAGAGGGACAATGGCTTTGTCAATGAAGCTCTGCCCCAGTGTGTTGTGTGGCATCCCTGAACACAGTAACCCTCCCTCTCCCCATTTGTGAGACAAGAGAGGTGCCTGACTCGATATTTCTCAGCAACAGCAGGTACTACCTTGTGCCTTGTTTTCAGCATCAGCATCTGTTGTTTTAATGCTGTTGGAGAGCAAAGGCAGATGCTGAGGCCCTCAGAGCAGTGGCAGAAGAGATCAGTGACGTGCTGATGTCATGTACTCTACATGTTGTAATGTATTTAACACGGAGGGGTGGCACTGCCCACCCCGGGGACACGGTTCACCTGCATGCCTGGGTTACAGACAGCAGTGCACTACAGCCAGGGGTAGCAAAGGCAGCAGAGCTCTGCTGCCACAAACCCATCACTCCTTTCTGCAGCCTTGCTCCCCCCCTAAGGAAAGCAGCATAACAGAAAACTCCGTTTTCCCAGCTGCTAAACGAGGCAGATGAAAGCTAACACCTCAGACAGTGCCATGGCTAACAGTCACAAATTCCTTTCAAGAGCAGCTAGCACACACCAGTGCAGTGCTGTTAACCCCAGCACAGCATCTTAGCACATATGCATGGTCCAGCTTAAAGCCCAACCTGTGTTTTAATCGGGTAACCAAACCCACTCTTCTGGGCCTTCACTAACACAAAAGTGAGTTCAGAAAAGCCCCCTTTCCCCTTTGATTTGTCCCAAGTCCCTGGTCTGACTCTTCCCAGGATGAGACAGAGGTGCTTTAAGAGGAATGAAATCAGCCCTGAAAACCGCCTCCTCCAGAGTGATGCCAGCAGAGAGACAGAGGAGTGAAAACCAGTGATTAAAGTGATCTGGTGACCAAAACACTGCACATAGGGCTGCTTGCTGGTGTGGAAAAGGTGGCTGCTCCGGAAAGCTGGAAACCTGAGGAGCACAGAAGGAATCCATGAATACAGAGAGAGCCTGCAGCTCCCTGCAGCCATGGGGCACCGCTCCGCTGGCCAGCGCCGGGCTCTGCAGAACAGGGCAGTAATTATGGTCTCTGGGCAATTACCCTCCTCTTCCTCTGAGTGCAGGTGCACAAACGGCCCCTGCTCCCCCGGAGGGGTTGGCAGCAGAGCAGAAACCCCCCCGGTTGGAACAAACAGGCAAAGCTGCTCCGACCTGCGGCCTCGCACAGCCCCTGCAGCTGCAGAGCCCCTGACGGGATGCCTGCTGCTCCTGTATCACCTTGCCAGGGGGTGTATCCCCTTAGTAGGGGTGTACCTGCTTGTGTATCCCCTTAGTAGGGGTGTACCCGCTCATGTATCCCATTACTGTGGTGCCAGCTGCCTGTGTACCCCATCACAGGGTGTGTAACCTCCTTGGGATCCATGCTGCCCCTGCATCCCAAACCTGCTCCATTGCTCGTGGGAAAGCACACAAAGCGAAGGGGCTGCTCAGGGATGGACCAAGCGAACATCTCCTAGGCAGTATTTCCGAGCCTGACAGCTAACCCCGAGGACAACGGTTAGAAAAGAGGCAATAAAAGGGCTTTCCAGACAGTGTTCTGCAGACTCCGCACCACTGACTCACAGGGTGACATCCAAACCTCTTTTGTCCCCGTCAGACTCATTTCTGGAGCGGTGTTGTCCTGTCCAAGTTGTCCTCCCAAAGATTTGCACTTTGCCCACAGCGGTCTAGACACAGTCCATAAATGACTCATGACTTTGTGCTCATAAGCTCTGTCCTTGCTTCCGGCTCTTAATTTAGATCTGTGCTTCAAGAGCCGAGCTCTGGGCATCAGCCTTGACCTCAGATCTTTGCTGCCCACATCTCTGCAGACAGTGAATGTGCCTGTTCCACCTGCGGATGAGCCTGGCCAGCACTCATCCATGCAGGGACCTCATTTGTGCAGAAATAAGCTCAGCAGTGCTGCCCAGAGCAGCTCCCACCGCTGCTCTTTGTGAACCATCAGAGGCTATGGTTGGGCAGCTTCTCCTCCAGCGATGTCCACAGACATCCCCAGGGATGCTCAGGGACAAGCTCCTGGTGCCCCGTGCTACCCATGCCCTTCCTCTCTGAGCTCAGACCTCCTTCTCCTCTATCCATGCATTGACAGGGTGGCAGGGCCGGGCACAGTCTCCTGTGCCCCACCAGGGCCCTTCCCTGGGTCCTCAAAGAGACATCATGCACCCCGAGGTGGATTCAGGCTCAGCAGTGGCCTGTGTGAGGTGCACAGTCACCCTTATGGCCACAGCTCCCACCCAGCATCCCCAGCCCAGTGTCTGCAGGCATCTGGCTCAGCCTGCAAGCCAACCTTCAGGGCACGGTCACCTCATTTGCTCAGGGTGCCCCAAGTCACACCCTGCGCCTGTGTGATGGGTGCTCAGGTCACACAAGAGCAGGAGCCCTGAGTGAGTTTCTCCCTTGTTTGCTCTCATCCGGCGCTGCCCGGGTGGACAGGAGGGGGAGATCTTTACCATGACAAGTCCCAGTCTGCGCCTCAACTGATGAGCTCCAGCTCGAAGCTGTTCGCTTCTACAGGGGACACTGCACACCATAACCCCCCTGAAAACCAAAAGCTACCCCAGTCTGTCAGTGCCACATGACCTGGCTGCTTCCTGCACATCCCCTGCCATGCAGAGCACCGTCTGCATCCCTGCACCGCCCCAGCTGGAATGGAACTGCCTGTCCCCTCATGCACCGGCCATTCCCTGGCAGCTCCCCAGAGCTGCTCTTCACCCACTCTATGTTTTTCCCCAGAGAGGTCACTCGTTCATTCTCCAACAGCTGCACATCCTCACAGGGTGTGTTTATCTTACACAGAGAATACTACTCAGCGGGGTACATTTTCCACTGGAATTTCCATCTGCCTTTATATCTGAGTTCCATTTTCAGGTCAAACTTTGGACATAGAACACAAGTACAACACCCTCCCTTCCCCTTCCTTAACATTCCCTTTGCTGCAGCCTGTTCTAAAAAGTCTCGGACCGAAGCAGGGGCTCTGCATGTGGATGTTAATGCTCTCCACGTTATGGAGCATCTCCATCCCAACGCAATTCACAAAGCACTTGTCGTAACTTGGCTGAATTTTAAATACTGCATTATTGCCCCCGGTATATGCAGCATTCCCCTTTGGAACGTGGCTGGATTTAGGGCACACACATCCCCTATTCACAGAGCTACACGGGCAGGAAAGGGCTGATCCAAACAGTGCTCACATACAATAGCATCCCCCAAAGGCCGGATGCTGCCAGCTGAGTCAGTCAGTGAAGCCACAGGCACAGCTCCAGCTCCTCTCAGGAGCCCTGGGCATAGAGCCCCCAGAACCTTGGATACACAGACAGCAGTGCTCTGGGGCTGTGAGCAGCCCTGGGTCCCAGCCCCAGCAGGGATAGCAGTGCTCACAGCTGCAGGCCCACAAACTGTTGTCCCAAAGTCTTCTGGTTCAGTTTGGGTATTTTTCCCCACTTAGATGATCCAGGGCATCTCTGCCTCCTGTCCTCACCAGCACCCTCAGCTGCATCCCTGTGGGGAGCCTGACCCCAACAGCTTTCCCCTAAACTGGCTGTGGGAACATCAGGAACAACAACCATCATCCCGGTGGCTGTGATCTGCCCACTCGGGAGCTGGAAATAAGCATCGTGGGTGTCACCTCCACAGGAGCAGCTCTGGAGTGCTCTGCTACAGCAGCCAAGGCTCACCAGGTACTTCAAATTGCAGCCTTTGCTCCTGCAATGTGCTTTTTATGGTGCTTTGTTGTTTACGGAGATGGGAAAGGGCAGGAGCCTTCCAGAAACCATCCCCCTGCCTCGGAGGGCACTGTTATGGAAACAGCAGCAGAGCCCAAGGCAGGGCTTTGTTTTCCTTGGAGCAGTGCAGAAGTGGCTGCCTGCTCCTGCCTGCTGACAGGCAGCCTGAGGACACGCTGCCCTCTTCACTGATGCCATGGCAAGGACAGAATCAGTGCCCAGCTCTTTACAGGTGCCTCATGTGCCCCATCGGGAACAGGGGGCACCAGAATTAGGGCTCCATCTTCTACTGAGCTCTGATGCACCATGGTGTGAAATTCACGCTCCTTTCTAGGCTGGAGGTGAGGGTGACAAGTGGACATGCTGCTGGCCATGGGCCTCCAGAGCCACCCACTGCCTGGAGCCCAGAACTCCCCCAGTCCCTGCCTGAAATGTCAAAGCAGTGACCTGTCTGGCTGCACAGACAGAAGAGGTGGCACTTTGCTCCAGGGGCTACTTACCCACAACCAATGATTTGGGGGGGCTTTCCTGACTCGTTCATCTGCACTTACCCAGATTCAGCTCTGAGCTCGCCTTGCTCTGATCTTTCATCCGAAGCTCTCCTTCCACGCTCCTCTGCACTGCGCTCTTACCCTGGGAGGCATTTTCGCCAGCCCTAAGTCATGCAGATAAGAAAATGATTATTTATCATAGGATTTTCCTGTTAATAATGATTATTATCTCAGGCTTTTGTCGCACTGTGAAGTTATCGAGCAACAGAGTGCACAGGAAAGCAGGAAGCACAAAAAGAAGGGAGTTCCCATCATAGCTCCTAGACACTGAATTTAAAATCAGACATTGAGCAGCAGAATTAAGAACAGAATTCCTCCAGCCCGCTTTTCTCAGAGCTGAACGAGCGCTACAGCCTTACACAAATACTTCAGAAGGAACATCATTGACTCCCTGCACATTTTCAGCACAGGAAAGATCACTGCTGAGCTTAGGGTGAACCCAGAAACCAAGTGATTGTCCTTGGAACAACCAAGAATGAGGCTATGCTGGAGGAAGTTCCATTTCTGAGCAATGATATGTCTACTGATGGTTAATCACGAGGATGGATGTGGGGTTTCACTTGGCCTGGAGATGAAACCCTCAATTCCAGCATCCTCTGCATCTTTGGGGAAGGACATGGTATGAAGCCTGAACCCAAACTCAAACCCCAGGTTTGAAGCCTGAGCCAAGCCTTGATTGAGCTTGGCCACCCTTCAGAGGGCCAGCTGCAGGAAGTGTTGCATCTCACACCACGCGAAGACTCCTGCTTTTCACTCCTAATTCGAGCCTCATGCCTGGTTACCAACAGCACACTGAGGCTGTGGACCCATCTGAGCACCAGGACACTGGTGAGGGCTCGTGGCTGATGAGAGGAGCAGGGACCAAACGGGTAGATGGAACAGGGCCATCAGCAGGAGGCTTTGCTTGGGTGGGACCAGAGGGCTCAGACGTGACATGGTACAAGAGGAGAATCAGATCAGCCCCTTGGCATAGGAGCGTTGCATACAGTGAAATTTTGGGGCCAGAGTCTGGCATTTGAGCAATCACTGCTTTTACTGGGCAGAGCAGGCCTGTGGCAGAGCAGCTCCTGCTACGAGCAGCCGTGTGGTGTCTAGATGCTCCAAGAGACAGCGAGGAGGGAGGAGAGCGCCTGTAACCAGAGCAGGAAAACAAAGCCATGAGAAGCCAGCCCATGGCTGGGAGCAGCACAGCCAGCACCGCTGTCTGTCCATCCATGCATCCGTCTGTGGGTGCCCAGACTGCCTGGGCACTCCTGTTATGTGGTCTGGCCTCTTGCCCAATGTCCTGCCAGGACACTGGAGGTGAGTGGCAGGGGGGACGGTGACATTTGTCACTCAGCTTAACTATGGCAGGAACCAGGTCCTGAGCAGGGTGTGGATGGGTCCCCCCATGCCTGAGGGTGCTGCCAAGGGGGAAGATGCCACTTCACTGCTGCAGCAGCACACTGGGGCACGCCAAGTGCCCACTGCCCAGGAGGGTTTCTTATACCATCACCAAACATTTCAACCACCACCAACAAATCAGTTTTTCAGCATCCCTTTCCACCATCTCCAGATGCATTTCCCCTGGGAAACCAAGTGCAGAAGAAGTGTACACAGCCCTGCACTTAACCACACTCTGGCCAGTGGCAAACACCCAAAACAAGGTAACTTGCACCCTGTGCATCATTCCTGGGTCCTCATCCTCCTTGCGAGCCAGAGGTGAGACCACGAGGATGGTGTCACTCATGGCACACATCAGTGGCTGCTTCCAGCCAGCTCAGTGGTCCACACAAGTGAGATGCTGGAGGCAGCACTGCAGTGGAGCGCAGGAAGGATGATGCTTTATATTTGTATCAGCTTGAGCCTGCAAGGGGGAAAGGGAACTCGTAAGAGTGGTCATGGCCACAGCTCTGCCCTGGCAGCACAACCCAGGGCCCACAGTCCCTGCTCAGGCCCTGCTATCTGGGAGGAGCATCAGCTCCCACACTGAGTGTGCTGCAGTGGAAGCATCCACCTGCACTGGGCAGACTGGCCTCAGCAGTGAACACTGTGAGTGGCGTCGTGAAATGAAGACGATAATCAGGCAATTGCCTCTACTGCAAAGCCCAAATGTGTCCCGAGTCCAATTCATCCTCCTGCCCATTCTTGGCTGAGCTTTTGCCATTCTCCATCCAGTACGTTCTTTCCATGCAGCAGATCCCACACATCTGGCTTGCACTGTGCACTGGGAGTCAGCACTTACATCCCCCACATGAGGCAATGGGATTTGCTGCTGCAGCCTGTGCTGCTAATGTAGATGTCCATGGGCTTGGTCTGAATCCAAACAGGACACAGGAGGCAAGACCTTCCTGGCAAGGCTCCTGCTCTGGGCTGGATTGAGTGCTGGGGCTGGGACTGTCATTAAGTTAATGACCAGACTGCAGAAGGCTATGGGTGGGAGGTGGGAGAGGCTGGAAGGTAATTAGAAAGTGAATCCTCACTTTGTTTTCCTGTCTCCCCATGGATGCCACCAGTTTGCTGGGAATGTGTGCTGGATGTCCCAGCTTGAACCAGCACCTGGGGTGCCACAGCCTCAAAGCCACATATGGGTCACACATGGCTTTGAAGCCCTGCAGGAGGATGAGACAGGAGCTGAACCAGGGCTGAGATGGCATAAAATGGTCAAATTGAGCCTGGCCAACCTCATGGCATAAAACAGTTTGGGCTGATGATGGCAGCAGGCGTTAGTTAAATTAATTCCTACAGTTTGGGTCACATATACCAAATATTCCACTTACACAGGGCAAAACCTGGCAGATAATTATTTCATTTAATCATATTGCTTGAGAGAAAATCACCGTGCCACAAACACTGACTAGAAGCAAGCCAATGCATTCCTCTGATAAGCACAAAATGATCTATTACGTATTTATCGTACTCTTGGCCTAATCATTCATTAAGACCTTCTAAGAGGATCCACAGTCCAAGGAATTCGAGCCGTGCCTTGCACTGGTATCCCTTTGGAGGAATGCAGCCCTTGCAGGCTGCCTATGCTGATGATAACCCCAGAGCCACTGTGCTGCAGCTCCTGGAGCAACCAGAGCACAAGGAAACCTCTTGCTGACCTCTAATCCTTTCCTGGGTGAGGAAACCCATCCCACGCAATGGATCCCAAAAACCTGTGATGAATAAGAGCCCTGTTTATCTGAGATGTTCGCTCAGCATGTTCAGGCTGTTCTTGGACCATCCCAAAGCTGTACCTGTCAGCACACAGGGTACTTCAGGAATGCCTTGGAACGGGCAATTGGTGGAGAAAAGCCTGGATTCTTTAAAAACATTCTACCTGTTACAGCAGTGCTTTCCATTCACATCCATAGTGTCTGAACTGCCTGGGAAGTGACTGTGTTACCCAGGTGGCTGCAGTCAGGAGTGGGAATGGGGAATGAGCCCACGGGAGGTGATGCTGCCTGATCCCAGCTCAGTCACGTGCTCTGGAAAACAGGATTCCTGCTTTAATGGAGAAAACAACACATTCCCAAGCGAAACAAGGGGAGTGCTCCCACTGAACTCACCAGAGCCCGGCCCAGGAGACACTGATCTCATGAAGGACAAAAGCTCAGCAGAGTCCTGGCTGTTGCTGGCTGGAGGCTGCAGCACGAGCTTCAGCTGATCATCCATTGACAGCTGTGATTAAATACACTCCTCAACGCAGCCACACTTGTTCTGAGGGGGCCCTTAACAGAGGCCATGCAGAACACTTCAATCCTACATAAAGGATTCTATCCAAAGCCAAGGCCATCTCTAATGCATTTGAGCCAACCCCCTATCTTGTTTAAACCCATGGCAGCTGAGATACTTCTGGTTTCCTTCACGCAGTAGCCAAGTACTCCATACTTAAGGAGAAAACAGGCTCACCTTAGCTGGTTACCTCCTGGTTTCAGGACCCAGTTATGGGACCAAGGTACCATTTGGGCATCAGAGGTTGTGATGGGGCTGTGCTGATGCTCCGGTGTGCTCAGCTGCAGGCACCAGGTTCCACCAGCCCCTGATGCAAGCGGCTGTCATGAACACGCAACAGTTCTGCAGTGATCTCAAGAGAATGGATCCATTCAAGTAAGTCAGGAGGAGTCTAAAGAAAAAGTAGCAGAGAGGATGCATTGGTGTGGAAAGAAAGCCAGGCAGAGACATTTTAGCAACACGATAAAGCTCCCCCCCAAGTTGCCAAACTCCCATCAACGCTGACTTCATAACGCAAGCAAAGGGGTGAAGCCTGCACTGATGGGAAGGGAGAAGGACCTGACTCCTTTTCCATGGCCCCCAGCGTGTGTGGTTATTTCGGAGCTCGCCTGTTCTTGGCAGCAGGACCGGCCCCCGATGCTCAGACTCAGATGCTCGTGGGGTTTGGGATCTCACATCAAAGCCACTGGTTTGGCTGCAGCAGCGGTGATAAAGCTTGGAACCAAACCCAAACTTCTCAGAACTTCACAGCTCTTCCGGCCCCATGTGTGCTCGTCCCTCCTGGCTGCTGCCGGCAGCACGCACGCTGCACTGCTCCAGCACCACAGCTCAGCCAGGCCTGGCTGCAGGGGAGAAGTGAGTTCAACCCAAACGTTAAAGTCCTTTCTGCTTCTTCAGAAACCTATTTCTGATCTTTGGGGTTCTTCCTTCCACAGCCCCGGAGGAAGAGCAGTGCCATGGGCTGTCCCCTGCGCCTGCACACAGAGCCGGGGCCATCCCAGAGCAGTGCCCTGGGTCCAGCTCCCAGTGATGCCATTCATTCCCAACGTTGGTTTTCTCTTAGGGAACACAGCATAGGAAGCTGTGGGAATGGGAGGAAAGAGGAGAGCCATGAACACGGCTGGTCTTGGACAAACGCTCTCCAACCTGGGCTCCAACTTACTGTCCTAGTGCAACCAGTGGTATCAACTGCCATCCCCTTACAGAAATCTCCTCTTGGAATAGCTCCTTTCTCCATGGGGCACCAAATAACTCTGGTCTGTGGTGTCTCTCAGCTTAGCATCCTGGAGGGACCTTTCTGGTCTGCTTTGAGCTATTTAATCATTTTGTTGGACTTCTACCCAAAGAAATAATGCGCTTTATGTTGTCTTTGGTTCAGGTTCTCTCTCTCTTTTCAGTTCCCATAAAAACTTAACGTGTTCCTGCCAAAAGTGTAATAGTAGGGCCATGAGTGGTGGTATGCGTAAAGTACCGATTCCACAGTCATAAAAGTACAAGAACAGCAATAGTATTTAGCAAGGAGAGACAATGGGAGTGGAAAACAGCATGCATTCAGCTCCTCCTGTGCAGTAAGAGCAGCTGGCGAGCACTGAATTCACCCTAAAAATAGCAAAAACCCTTGAAGGAAATATATGTAAAGGAAGAAGCCATTTCCAGTCGAGCTGCTCTCTTGAAGCTATCCATAAACAGCCCTGAGTGCACGGACCTTCAGGTAACCCAAGGGAGCATCCCAACCTGCTCCTTGCTCTGCTGCCTCATGTGTGAGCTCGGCCGAGATCCTGCTCTGAGCTTTGGGACAGTTCTTTCTCGCTTCCATCCGGCATCAACGCAGGAGACTTCTGAGCACCTCTTACCCTCAGATTAAGGTTTAGGAGAAGCTTTAGTTCCAGGATCTCACACAATGCCACTGATCTTCATTAACGCCCTACAGCACCAAAGCCTCGTGTACCACGTTGAAAGCATGAAGGCTTTCTTTCAGGTAAGTTTTGGTGGACAGTTGGCTTTAAAAACTAAAGTACTGCAAGAAAAGTGTGATCTCTTGATAGGACAATGAATGTGGGACAAGACACACTCAGAAATACCTCATTGAACCTGCCGGAAGACTGTGGTAGAAAAAGAGTTTGAAGCTACACTTAGCTGGTCCATCACCTGCATTGGAAAGCCACCAGGAACCGTGAAGCTTGTGAGCTCTTGCGGGTTGCTTCACCACCCTCATCACGAAGCATCTGTGAAGTGAGGACCCATGTGCTCACCTGCCACGAGCGCCTCCCAAAACCCTCCCTGTGTTGAACAGGGATCCGTGAAACCTCACAGCTTCCAAACACACAAAGTCTGAACGTGCCAGCGCCACGATGGACACGGCTTTTGTGCCATTCAGGAGCAAGGGCATCAGCAGAGGAGGCTGTAAAACTTGGTTGGACTCCCTGGCGACACGCGGATCCTTCGGGCTTTGCAAATAGCTCCAGAGCAAAAGTGAGCATTGAGGAGCTGCAGATACGGGGAGGGACTGGGCTAGGGACACTTTATCAACCTAGATAAGAACCCAAACAGCTGCCAGCATATAGCTGAGGAAGAGCTGGGCTGATAAAGAAACACTTGGTAGGCGCTGGGTGACTTGCCAACCAAGATCAAAATGGCTCCGGTGAAAGGGCAGTGGGGAAAAGTCTAAAATCATGTGTGTGTGTGCATTGACTGTGAGTTCAGCTGCTTTATTATGACTCAATGCCTCTGTCTGCAGCAAACTCTGGGCTGGCAGTCAGGAGGAAAGAAAAGCTGTTGTGAACCAACAGCCACCAGAAGGGACTGAGGCTGGGGTGGCAGGGAATGCACTTCTCTTTAGGCTGTTCTCCTTTCCTAGGAGACCCTCTGTTCTGCTCGAGACCCCAAGGGGACACATCTGGGCGTAAGGCACGAAGCCTATGTCCCCACCACGTGTCTTTATTTGCAAGGTTTCAGCTTTTCAGGACCCTATAGGCTATGGGGAGCCACTGGAAACAGTGCTGTCCCCTCCTTGCAGCTGCAGTGGCAAATTTCAGTACTTCAGAGTTTACAGCCAAGTATTTAGGGACTATACGTATATATACGTGCTTGTGTGTTGCAAACAGCTGCAATCCTTCATACCTCCCAGGCCACTCTTCAGTACCACGGCAAACTCACACTATATACCAGCTCCATCCTAAGATACCAGGAGCACAACTCAGTGGTAAAGGCACATTTTTACAGTCTATAAATATATATAAACAGTGACTATATTCTATTTCCCATAATATAGCCATGGGAATACATGACATGTAAAATAACTTCCCACATCTAAATCTGTACTGTACTCTGTCCTTTTCTGCTCATAAATCCACTTCTCTACAAGCATTATGGAGATCTGTATATGGAAGACATGGGAGATTTTAAATTCATGGGAGATTTTAAATGTAGTTTCTAGGCTAGAATCCATCAGATACATTTGGATATACCTGGAACACGTGTGGGATTATGGTTCCCAGCCACAGCACATCCTGATCCTGTGGCTGCTCTCGGCCCCCAACGTTCACAGCATCTTTCTCTTCCTGGTCTGATGATGCCTTCAGGTTTCAGCACAGCATCTGCTGAACCATGGATCATGACCACAAAGCGTATTGCGAAAGGAGGTTTCAGAACAATCTCCATGTGTTCCCCAGGCCCCAAGGAATGCTCAGGAGCCCCATGGGAAGCAGCACTCCCAAGCCAGCGCCTCTTGCTCCTGCGCAGCTGGTAGTGCCCCATGCCCAGTTACACCCCCTGCACCAGCCAGAGCTCTGCTGTCCCTTTTAACCAGCCTTACTGAGACCCAAAGGTGCACAAACATGAGATAAGATAGACTCAAAGTTCCTGTTTTCCATATACAATCAATCAATATATGTGCACATCTCTTGCTCAATGCCCAGGCAGCCAAAGCCTCCTGCTCCCTGTCATCTCCTACAATACCTACTGTTTGCTATGATCTTTAGCACGCATGTGCCTTGGCCAGGTGAGGCACAGAGTGCCAAGATGTGAAGTAATATTTGCTATCTGGTGTGCAGTGTGTGTTGCAATACCTAGTCGGAATCATGTTTGAAAGCTATAATAGTGGAGGGAGTTATTAACCTGGGCTCCCTTCCTGTCTCTTGTGGCTTTCAATCAGACGCTGGGTGTTTGTCAGACTTCTCTTTCTCAGTGTATAATTTTAGTCCATACGTCAATAGAAAGCAGAAAGAAAACAGAATTTACAATGATAAAAGGACAGAGTGCTGCCGCCCAGTGAGGAGACAAACCCCACACCCCTCCCACACTGGAGGAGCATCACCTTGGGGCTGTGTCACTGCCAGAGCCATCATCCACCGTGTGATTCACCTGCCCTGAGCCAGCCTGGGTACCAGGTGGGACCCCCGGGCTCCCTCCCATCCCTTTAAAAGCCTGGCAGGAGCCACTGTGTGCCAAGCACTCGGTGCCACCGGCCCTGCTGAGCCCTATCACGTCTCTTGCAGCCCGGCGGCAGGGAGAGGCTGAGCGATGGCCGAAGGGGAAATCACCACCTTCACTGCCCTGACTGAGAAGTTCAACCTTCCCCCGGGGAACTACAAGAAGCCCAAGCTCCTGTACTGCAGCAACGGCGGCCACTTCCTGCGCATCCTCCCAGACGGCAAAGTGGATGGGACCAGGGACAGAAGCGACCAGCACAGTAAGCAAACCCAACGGGGCTTCTTGGTGCTGCTCCTTGCACCTATGGTTTTGTCAGCCAGGAGGGGGGGAGCTGGGGAAGATGGGCTCTGTACCAAGCTCTATATCCTCCTCGTGCCAACATGCCCTCCAGAACATGCACCAAACACCCCCATAGCACAGGCAGGCACGGTATGTGTGCTATTTCCCATCTGCAGGGGTATTAAATCTGAAAGTGGTCATGAGTGTAATCACAGGAAGACAGACTGCACGGGACCAAAGTGCTAATTGCATAGCTGGCACCTGGAAGAAAAGGCTTAGGAGCAGCCCCACATCCTGCACACACAGCCATCACATAGTGCTGTGGTATCTTTGCATTCGCTCTGGGGTGGAGGATTCAGCACAGTAGCCACAGAGGCTACTCTTGCTTTGACCATGCCCTGCAAAGCCATTAGGTGAGAGCTGAAACCTGTCTCAGACACCAAGGCAGCCTTTATCCATCTGGCAAAGCATCTGCCACCTTGGAGCGAGCGTTTCCTCTGAGGCTGCACCATGCACGCAGGCAGCGAGTGCAGGCAGCACTGCTGCCCATGGTCCCACTGCGCCCCGGCACGCTCCCACCTCGCTGGCTGCCAGCCTGGGGCTGTGTGTTTGGAGTCCTGTGCCAGAAAGGAACCTCCTGCGGATGACTTCGTAAACTTGGATACGGGAACGGACAAACATTTACAGAGGAACCTCCTGAAGGCAGCGTGCCAGCGGAGCAGCGCCGCAGCGAGGTGCCTGCCTCCAGCACCGCGGTCCTGCCCCTGTGCCTGCAGGCAAGCCAGGCCCATATGGGAAACCAGGCAAGGAGAGAAGACCCCAGAGAGGGATGAGGCACAGGAACACTTGCGACTTATCTGGGGTGCAGTATGCCAGGCTGCATTAGAGCCTGTGCTGGGGCTCTGCAAGCTGCTCATGTGATAGATATCAAGAATTCACATCGCTATTGTAAATTGCCTTGCCCATCACTAGCCTCAGAATCAGGCAGGATCTCCAAAGAGAGCAGAAGCACGTCACTCAAAGGCCCTGGCAAAAGGATGGCCTCACAGCGCACTTTGCTGCCGTGTGTGAGCATCTCAGGTTTGCACTGGGAAATGAAAACTTACCAGGATGCTGCAGACCCTCAAAGGATGAAGCCTGCGTTGTTTCCACAAACAGCCTTAATTCCTCTGTTCCTTCCCATCACTTCACAGAAGGAAATATCTGTACAGACCTGGAAAAACACAAGAATTTGTTTGTGAGCTCCTGAACCTGACAGTCTCCCTCCCTCTGTGGCCGGAGAGCTGAGTGTCCCCATCAGCAGCAGGAGGGTCCCCCCACTCCCCTCTCTTGAAAACAGGTTTGGGACAGTGTCATCATTTTTATGTCATAGAATCAAAGAATCATGGAATGGTTTGGGTTGGAAGGGACCTTAAAGATCATTCCAGAGAGAGTGTATGGGGGAAAGTAACCAAACAGGAACGTTAACTCTGCTGCGCTAGGTACAGGATGCTGAGCGGAGGAGGGAGGCGGCCCAGACACTCTGGCCTGCACCTGACCCGTTCACCTCCCACACTACAAGACCAATAAGGAGCTTTTTTTGTCCTGGAATTCCCAGTTGAGGTCCAGGATCAGTGCCAGGGACGGGAAGCTGGTGCCCAGTGGGCTGCATGACCCAACGCAGCATCATCCAGTGCAGCCTGTGCAGGCTCCGCTCTCAGTTCATTATCAAAGTCACGTCAGTGCCACAAACGAGGGCAATCAAAGCTGTGGCTCACGGCTTCCTGAGAGAGGTATTTTTTTAGGAAGAAGACCAGCCCTTTCCCCACTCTTTGTCTATGATGCGCCAGACAAAGCCACTCACGGCACACTGCTGCGTGGGATGCTTTGGGTCAGGGGTTTTCAGGCATCCGAAGTCTGCCCATCCCTTGGTTTAGCTCTTAAAATACTTCTGTGTGTGTCACTCCCTAAGTGTCTTGTCAAACCCACATGAGAAATTGGTAAATTAGAGCCAGAATTAAAACCCCAATCTCCTGTGTCCCATTCCAGAGCCCTAACCAAAAGGCTGCTCTTCCTTTGATGTGAAATAAGGAAAAACTGGGGTTTTGGTTCCTCAAGCATGGCTGTGGGGTTTCTTTGAAGGACAGGGTACAAGGATGCACTTTTATTACACGCTGTACTGTTTCCTATAAACTCCTTATAAGCCAGGCTTCGGATCGAACCACCCTGCTCACTCTCCTAGCAGCTCGGACGTTAGCTCTGACATTCGGTTGGGTTTCTTCCCCCTTCTCCTCTTTGCCTCTCACTTCTGTTGGTGCTTTGTTTTTACTTTCAGTTCAGCTCCAGCTGAGCGCGGAAAGCGTGGGAGAGGTGTACATAAAGAGCACCCAGTCTGGGCAGTACCTGGCGATGGACACCAATGGGCTGCTCTATGGCTCGGTAAGTAGGAGGTTTAGGTGGGACCAGACATGGAGAGGGTTTGAGGTTTGCAGAAATCTCGAGGCTCTGAGTAATGCAAACCACAGGCAACAATTAGGCTCTGTTTGTTATTTTGGCAGCTGGACGGCCCTCTTCATACGGCTTTATTTTGGGGGGAAAGAAATAAGTAACCAAATAACACCATTTACCACCCAGGCAACGACCCACAGCCACCGAGCAAAAACCTCCCCACATTTTTCCTCTGCATCCTGGTTGCACCAAACCCTGTGCTGGAGGCAGCAGCAGCATCCACAGCATCCCAGTGTGAGCGGGATGGTGCAAGGCAGGAGCTTACTCCCCCGGGCCTAGAAACTCCATGGCACAGAGTGACCAAAAATAACGTGGGTCTTTCAGAATAGCCCCATTGAGAGCAAAGTGTGTGACACATAATCCTGGTCCCAGGCTGCTCAGCCTCCCCAAAGGGTGGTTTTGTTCCCTGTGCTCATGCTCTGAACCCACAGTTGCTTACTACCACCTAACCCTAACCCTAACCCACCGCACAGCTTACTACCAGAGCAGGAGCCAGTGCCAGGACCAGCTTACAGCGTGGGGCTGGGCTCAGGTATTGCCCAATAAAGTGCCCAGATCATGGACAGATTACTGCACGAGTAGCTCAGGGGACTACATTAAGGCTACTTACCTCCACGCTTTGTATATTAACTTCAATGGGGCACAGAGATCCAGAGGTGGATCTGGACACATCCCAGCAAAGAGCTCCCGAGCTGGGATTGCTGCACTAGGAATGTGCATCCTCCTCCCTGCAGCATCGCCTCATCTCACTGTGGTTCCCGGGGCTCTCTTTCAGCAGTTACTGGGTGAGGAGTGCCTGTTCCTAGAAAGGATTGAAGAAAACCATTACAACACGTACGTCTCCAAAAAGCACGCGGATAAGAACTGGTTCGTAGGTCTGAAGAAGAACGGCAACAGCAAGCTGGGCCCGCGGACTCACTATGGCCAGAAGGCAATCCTCTTCCTCCCACTGCCTGTCTCACCCGACTAAGCACTGTCCCAGAGGCTCAGAGATGACCCTGAACCCCAAATTCCAGCCGTCACCTCCTCCTTTTCCCACACTCTCCCTCTTTTGTCCAGTATAACAGAGCCAGACGTTAGAGCCCCGAGCTTTAGGGTATGCCGAAACAGACACAGCAGAGCAGCTCTGTTCCACATGAAGCTTTGCAGAGAGGAGATGAAAAGCCTCAACACCCTCCCAAGGTCCACCGGCACTCACCACCCCTTCCTTCTGCCGGTGCATGCCGTGAGCAGGCTGCAGGTCCTGGGGACACCGCGGGCAGGTGCCCCAAAACGTGGCCAAGGGCTCCCCAAGGACACGCCAGTTACCAGAGGAATGTGCGCTTTCACTGTCCCCTTCCATCCTAAGGCAACCCCCCCTTGGATACTCTGTACTAACATATTTAACCATCTAAGTATGTAGCTTCCAATATGCCCTTCAAGCAGTTCGGGATTGCAGCAACAGCCATGTTACCGAGTGCCAGCCTGGTTAAATTACAGCCTTGGTGTATTAAGCTAAACTAGAATCAGCCAAGAGCTCCAAGCCCTGCACCTCTTACCCTCCCTTTCAACATGCATATTGCTATATTTCATGCTAGAACCTGCCATATGTTATTTGTATTTATTTATTGAGTAAATATGTCTCTTGTACAATCTGTCCACACATGATTCTAGGCACCAAAGCCCCCTGAGGCTGTCCCAGTGAGGGTGGGGTGGAGTGGGGGTAACTAAGGTCTGATGCTGAGGGTACGGCGGTGCAGCAGGAACAACTGCATGATGGTAACAGCGCATCGCATCCCATTCCGGGGTCTTCCTTATCTCATCCTGATTGCATAGAATGATCATAGAATCTCAGTCTGATTTGTGTTGGAAAGGACCTTAAAGCTCCTTCAGCTCCAACCCTGCCACGGGCAGGGACACCTTCCATAGAGCAGCTTGCTCCAAGCCCTGTGTCCAACCTGGCCTTGAGCACTGCCACTAATGGGGCAGCCACAGCTTCTCTGGGCAACCTAAGCATCTAACCACATGTAATACAGCACATACCAAGTGTACACAGTCCCACTATAAGGGGTGAACAATTAATGATTCATCAGCTCTGCTGCCATCACAAACCACGTGCACACTTTTAATCACCTCAACAATCAGGTGAAAGTCCTCAGGGAAGGGGTTCCAGGCCAATGGAGGGTAAGGAGTGGATGCACAGCAACCTGTGACCCTTCATCCGACAAAAGCCACCTCATGGGGGCTTAATTGTGGTGGGTAAGAATTGAGGAGTTTGACATTTAAACCAGGCAATGGCCAGTAAGGACTGAATATCTGCCAAAACCCCATATTTAGGTCAACCAGCTGCAGGAGGGGAAATGTCAAGAGAAGGACCCAGCTATTGCCAATGTCTCAAGCACCTGGGAAAAGCAACAGTGTTCCAACAGCAATCATAAAGCTGGGCAACACAGAGCAATGTGGGTAGGCAGCAGCATCAACACATCAAACGCTGCGGCCACTTTCCCTGTGAAAGGCTGGGCTGTCACTCAAGCCAGAAAGTGAATGACTGCATGAGCAGGAGAGAGCCAGGTTTCTAATTAAACAGGAAAGCTGGAAAGCACAATGCCGGCTTTAGCTGTGCTGCCTTCCAACACCTCATTAACCACAGGGCATTCCTCTCGTTAGGCTGCTGCTGCTCAGAAGGTACCACCACAGATACACCCTCAATGCCCAACTGGGGGAAAATGTCAACACTTTGTCTGAAAAGTAATCCCTAAGGAAGCCGCAGTGATTGCTCCAGATGGATGGACACACCGGGATGACACTGCCCAGGGAAACCATGCTCGCGTTGGAGAGTTCTGTCCTTAGGGTGAGAGGTGAAAAAAGGCTTCAGGGATTTAATAAAATCACTGCACTTAAAGATCCTTCCCACTAAGCGCAGTGAGCACAAGTGTGCTGCAAGAGGAATTCTGGAATGGGTCGCAAGGAAAAGCAAGTGCTGCTGCACAGAGGGTGAGCTAGGGAGGCACGGCTGGGTGGGAAAAGGGCAGCAGTGCTTAGATGCTGGCTTAAATTTACAGCATTCCAACCCAGCAGCAGCCAAACGGGGCTCCATCTCGGCCTTTTCCAGCTTCCACTTAGCGCTGTCTCCTGGGGGATCCTGCAAGCTTCCACATCCTGAAGAAGCAGGAGGCAGTGCTGCAGGGAAGGTCCTGTGTGCTCTCACCACCCCTTTTCCCAGGGCACACACAATATATAAAGCTCTGCAGAGACCTTAAGATACCGCAACCTCGACAGTGTGCCACCACCCAGGCAGAGCAACAGTGCGATGAGGGCTCTGTGTCCTGCCTGCTCCCTCCTGTTTGGCTCCAGAGTCCTCTGCAGAGATTTAAGGCTCGACTGCCAGTTCCTGTTAGCTGTTTGTCCTGCACCAGGAAGAAGGGCATGAAAAGTCACACAGACCATTGCAATGGGAGAGCTGAAGCTATTTGTTAAAAATATCACACTTTACATTAAATAAACAACTCTCTGACATGCTGCCATCCGTTAGAGAAGAATGTAAATCTGAGTCTAATGGCTCCCATATGTTCTTCATGTATGACATGAAAATGCCCAAGAAAGGTAAAAGCTGGGCTGCAGTGCCGAGCTTAGCCAGGTTGGATGGGGCTGGAAGCAACCTGCTCTAGTGGAAGGTGTCCCTGCCCATTGCAGGGGGGTGGGACTGGAGGAGCTTTCAGGTCCCTTCCAACCTTCGCCGTCCATGACTCCCTGCAGGTGAGCAGCGGGGCTGCTGCTGTTTCAGCTTCAGTTCTGGAGCAGGATCCGCAGGAGCGGGCAGGGTCGAGCTCACGGGGCGGTGGAGGAAGCACCGAAAGGGCGCAGCAGCGCGGATGCCGGCACCGGGCGCTCGGGACTGCGCTAACCCGGGGCAAACCCCGGCCCCACGCCGCGGGTGCCCAGGAGATGGCGATGCGGAGGCGCCGCGGCAGCGCAGCGGAGCCGCAACATCTGGAGCAACATCTGGCTGACAAATGGAGCGAGAGGGAGCTTGGAGGGGCCCGGGCAGTGGCGGGTCCCCTCCGCTGCCTCCCTGCCCCGCTTCCCCCGGGTGCCGGGGCTGCTCCCACACTGAGAAGCCCTCCTGCGCCCCGCATGGGGCCAGGGCTGAGGGGGGAAGCAGGGACGGGGGGTGGGAAGGGTAGAGAGGGGCTAGAGTGGCAAGTGAGAACACTCATCCCACAAAGCGGCTTCTCCTTCCTCTTCCTCTAACCCAGAGGGCTGCTTCACCCATGAGACATCGCTCAGCCCCAGCCCGAAAAGCCAAAACAACTGAAGCAAAGGAAGCCTGAAATAATCTATTATTAAGCTCTGGGAACTGATGGGAATCCAAGCAAAAGGAAAGTTGGGTTTCTGCTGTTTTCCTGCGGTTGGCATTTTGGAAAGGCTGACAGAGGACACACACATCTCAAGGCTATGGGACAACACAGTTGTGGGTGGCCAGGAAGGGGTGCAGGGTACCATGATGCCATGAAGCATTATCCCCTCTGAAGCTCTGGCAAGGACCAAGGGAGCCCCAGAGCCTCGGCAGTGCCCATCCCATGGCACTGCATCCCATCCCCAGCACCACACTGCACCCCAGACCTCCCTCCCCACTGTCTTCAGCCTTCCTCTAGTGCAGGTACTATGGATGGTGCCAAACCCCTTCAAGATGTGCCAGCTGAAATAAGCTCTTGGGATGCCACATCTATTGCCATATGTGCCTTGATTCTGTTTATAGAACCAGTATCTGCAGCACTCTTGAGCTATGGAGGGAGTTGGAGCAAACCTCTGCTCAGGGTACTGGGACAGTGTAAATCAGTTCATTAAAGAGGAATGATTTCCATGGTGAAGGTCAATGTTAGGAGAACGGGGGGATTTGGCAAACCTCCACATCAAGGTATCACCAGGGTTTGTGCAGGTCAGGCTGCACGTGCAATTTGTTCCGGCTAGTGAGGGTGGCTTGTGGCAACTGCTAATCGCAGCCCTCGGGTCAAGCCCCTCAAGGGGAGGGAGAGGCCCCTGCTACAGCCCTCACTCCTCGACACACTGAGCATCAGAAAGCTGCAGCTTAAACCTCAGTGTAATCCCCACACAAAGAGGTGGTCCCTGGTAATGAGTTTACCTGCTTAATTCTCTCCCCGGCAGTTCCTGGCTCTCAGGGCTTTCCCTTCCCCACTAATTCAGTGCTGCAGGAAACTCTGCTTCCCACATTAAGCAGATTGTCTGTTACAGTACAGACAAATGCGTTTATCATGCTGAATTCCCGAGCCATTACAGCGCAGCCTTTCCGGGATATGAATCCTCTGTCGCTCACATCCTCCCCTGCCCCATTTCCGGAGCTGGTCCACGGTGCATTTATCACCCAAGACAGAGCATCTCCACTCCGCCTCCCTGGAAGAACACCCTGGGTCCAGGCTCCTTCCTTGCTGCCCCTGCCCTGGACCCAGCTCACTGTAGGAGCCCAATGGCAGCACTTCAGGAGCAGCAGGCTCAGGTGGCAGATCTGCTGCCATGCCAAAACACACCCAGCCTCAGGACCCACCACACGCCTCAGCATCCCCACTGTAAGAAGGAGCTAAATACCTCTTTGAGGTGACACCAGTGAGAAACCAGCATGGCGGCAGAAGGGACAAGCCCCAGTGTCCTACCTGTCACTTGCACTCATTGCTCTGAGCTCTGGTGGTTTCAGAGCACTTGGGCTCCAGCCCAGAGGAACCGTCATGGCCTGATCCTGGGTCCTGGCCTGGCTCTGATGGAGCTCATTTGTTCCTCTCTTCTTCCGCACACCTGAGCAGCCACCTGGGCACAGAGGAAATGACACTTATGGAGAAACGCAGGGCTCCTCAATGCTCATTTCAACCACCAGGAACATTCCCGCTCGCACACCTCCTCCCTTCTCCCTGCACTCCAGTCATTCAGTCCTTTCCCCTTTTTCTGCTCTGCAATAGCCACTATTGGCTTGCACAAGCGCCCGATTCCCCAGGGCTGTAGCTGACAGCTTCCATCACTTGGGGTATGGTTTTATTTAGCCATTACAGCTATATCCTGAATGTGGCCATAAAGCACATTTATCCTTTATGACTGAACTTGGTGCCAAATTAGTCTCAGTTTACAGCTCGTGCTCTGTACGTGGCATTTACCATAGGCTTTGCCATGACTGTGCTGACACTAAATGCAAGTGGGAAATGGAGGAGAAAGGAAACACCCGGACAGAGGTGGATGGCACGAGCAGGGGATGCTCAGCAGCATCCCCATGGTGCCACCCCAGCCCTGCTGCTGGGGTTACTGGGGCAGCTCAGCTATCCGTGCCTGGAAGTGTTCTCCAGAGAGATTAGGGATGTAACCTGGAGAACAATGTACCTGTTGGACCAGAGCCTGGGCCCGGACCACTGCGAGAGCCGGGGAACACAGGTCAAGTGTTTCAAGTGACGACTGCAGTTGCCAGCATGGTGCATGCATTGAAAACATGCCTCGAGCGCAGGGTAAATAAAGGAGGCAAATAATTTCCAGGCGCAGCCATGGAAAGCCAACAGCTCCAATAAATGAGGCTGCAAGGGCTTTGCTCTTCAGAGAATAAGGCCTCGAGCTCAGGTCCAAACCTTCCTCTCCAAGGACAGTTCCAGCTTTCCAAAGCAAACCCAATGGCAAGGCAAAGCCATATGAATCCAATCGCTGCCCACTCAGGCAGATCCATCCTTGTCACCAAAGCACGGAAATTCAATATACGGGAAGAACTTGCAACAAGAAAAAGCAGCTCTGTTTATTTTCATAGCAGTGTGTTTGGAATAAGCCCTTTGCTTTTGTAAAGCAAGTCAGTAACTCTGCTGCTGCTTTTTTACCCTCCTTTAATTACTTTTCTAAACTAAGTGAAACCCAACAGGAAGGCTGTGGGGCACAATCACAGCATCTTTGGAGGGATGCAGGGTAGCCAAAGGTGTAATTCCAAAACAAGACTCTGCAGTAATGGATTATAAATTAAAACACCATTTTGCCAATTTTCCTCGGAGTCCCCACAGCTTTTCCCCAACTTCCCCAATATAGAAAAATGATATCATACCTTTTTCTAGCCAAACAAGCTTTCTAAGCAAGAGCTTGAGAGGGGCATCCAGCTGTGTCCTTATTACATCTGACCATATCAACACTGAACAGAGGGAAGGTGGCTACAGGCAACTCACGCTTCACCATCCAGGTTCTTCCATAGGCCAGGCATAACCCAGCAGGAACAAGAAGAGGAATTTATGGGCAGGAGCTTTTGCAGAGTGCTTTTGTGCAGAGAACATACAAGTAAATGGCAGAGCTAGAAATGCATTAACAGGGATGGCTTGCGAGCCTCAGCTGAGCAAGGCTGGGAGCTGTCAAGTGGGGAGCAAACATGCTGCAGCTCTGCCTCCCAGGCAAGGAACTGAGAGATATTCCCCACATACGGAATACAGGGAGATGTCAGGGGTGATGGTGCTCAGGTGAAGTGAGAGGGATGGAGGGAAGGGTGCATCGCCCGGACAAGCACAGCAGCGCAATGGGCATAGCAGGACCCTGAAGGAAGCAGGCAGGAAGCTTGCTCGCTCGGGTCAGGGTCATCTCTGTTCCCAGGCTCCTTCTTGATGGTTTCCTCCCATTCTGCAATCTTGTCGTGCAAAAAAGGATGGTGACAAAGTAGCAGGAAGGGAAAAGCAACACAACCACCTCAGAAGCTCTGGAACATCGCAGATGCCTTTCTATCCAAAGGAAACGGCTGCTGCACGGACACTGTGCTGCAGCATCAGCTCCAGGCAATGCCGTGCAGGAAAACATCACCCTCCACTCACGTCTGCATCTCTGGGCTGGGTAACTCCAGCTCAGTCACCGCTTCAGGGTTTAACTTTGTGTGTTCCATGCAGTTTATATTGTGTTAAGCCCCTCTAGACAGCAGTGATTTCCTTGTGCTTAACAGCCCTCCGACATCCACCGCACACCACTAAGCCCAGCTGATTAACACTGTCTCCACCATAGAGCAAAGCAAAGTCCCCACTGCTCTTAAACAGCACCCAGTGCTTCAGCCTGCCCAGGCAATGAGCCCTGTCAGCTCTGGGGCTGGGTTTCTATAATGTCCTTTCTTCTTAATGCTTGTGAAACACATTAACTTTGTACCCATGCTTTGGATACCCGCATGCACAGCACAGCTTCATGGAGCATCCTGCTCCCCCTGCCAGGGGCTGCTCCATCCCATTACTCCTAATCCTTCAAAGCCATCTCTTCCTTCCACACTAAACTGTGCGGTTTAACCCTCGCTTCTCTTTAGTAAAATACTCTTTCTGGTTGCACCTCCTGGCTTACCTCCCCACTGCCAGGGGTCTGGTGCTGCCCACGTCTCCCTGCTCCCCTGCAGCCAACCCTGAAATTACACCCCACAGAAGAGTTAAAAGCAAGCCTGAAGAGTTGCTTCTGCCCCACTTTGGTGCCTGAACATCATCCAAAAGCAATTAGGCACACACAGTAACTTTGTCAGCAGTCATGATGTCCTGCACCAACAAATGATGTGACGGCAGCGGCACCCTCCACCCCTGTCCTCTCCAGGGTTTTCACCCAAAGCCATTTCCATTCACAAGCTCAAATTCCATTTTCTTTCCCAAAACTGCCAGCAGGTTCCCTCTGTCCCACAGGTCCTGCCCCTGGCACCATCCTCACATGGTCCTTATTGCACTCGGGGTGCGGGTACCCAGAGCAGCCCAACTAGAGCTTGACAGCAAGAAAACCCAGCTCTCCAGCAGTGTTTTCCAGGGAGAAGAGGGATCCAGCAGCCTGCACAAGACTGCTGCTCACATTTCATTAAGCCTGTTTAGAAACTTGCTGTCTCCCTGGTGTCCTTTCCACTTGTCCACAGCCCCAGGCAAAGCTGGCATTTATTGATGGGGCCAACGCAAACTGACACCGGGACAAACCCCCTTTAACTCTGACACGCCTGCAAATAAGTAAGTGTCAAAAGGAAGGAGAAAAGGAGAAGGACCCAGAGGAAGGAATCTGCATGGGGAACATCTCCATCTGGGCTTGGCATCATCGCGTGCGCACCACATCACTGCTGAAAGGGACGATGGGTTCTGGCCAGCAATAACGCTGCTGGCTCCAGCCCCGCAGGGATCAGGCCAGCTCAAACGAAGGCTGCAGGCGGTTCCCTGCGGAATTGGGGACCACACAGCTCTCTGCCAGGGCTCCTCAAAAATAACAGAGGTGGGAGCTTCCCTGCAGCAGCACTGCAGGCCCCAGGGAGCTGTGAGCGGCATCACCGTCGCCTTCCATCCTCAAAGCCATCGCTTCCTGCCTCAGCTTTATTTAACCCGTGGGTTTATTTTCTATATGGTTTTCCCCAAAATAGGGCAGCGTGTGACTTTCTAGGTATCCCTGTGCCGCTGGGTTAAACCCGACTTATGTGGGATGACACAGGAGGTTGAATCAGCCATTGCTGCTATTACCACGCTCCAGGTTCTGCCAGCTCTGCAGAGCCTTTGTGGGCTTTGGGGTTTCTTGGTTGCTCCTTGGCTTTTTTCCCCTTTTTTCCCTTATTTTTCCAACTGAACTGGTGTTTTCACACTTGCTATCGTTAGCCTTTTCAAAGGTGAGGGGAACGGCTCTGCTCAGATCTGCTTTTCCACATGATAGAATCACTCAGGATGCCATGGGTGACCGCTGAGCTGTGCCAACGAAGCAGTGACAGCACATCCTGTCCTGCAGGGTGCAACTACACTCACCACCCCCTTAACTGCGCTCACCAGGACCTTCATTCTGCGCACTCTGGGACAGAGCATTTACACCCCAGACCTGAAGGGTCTTTTTTCCGCTCTCCAGCTGGTTTTGCCTGTATGTTGGAGGAATCACAAGCCAGCATTTAACATCCTAGTCCAGAGCTTTGGAGGAAAGCCCATCTATGACCCATCACACAAGCTCAGGATGCTCCAGCATTGTGAACTAGGGAGATTCTTCTCTCCCTGTCACAGGGAGGAATAAAGACAAAACACCAGCATGGAAACACTTGTGCAGTGCAGAGGTCCTGATTCCCAAGTTAAGGTCAGTGAGCTCTGTTTTCCCCCCAGAATTAAGCCCTGGGTCCAAGCTAAGTACTTGTTGTTTCACATGAGCAGCTCCTTTGCTGGGGGCCTCATGGAAGCTCCATGCCTCCAAAGCACCTTTACTCTTCCAGAAGGACACTGTGATTTTGCCTGCCATCGTTCTACCTCCTGGGGGAGCATGGCCTGCACAATGACCACTGCTACCCCAGGGCCAGGGCACAGTGCCTGGGACACTGCCAGCCCCACTGCCTGCTCCTGCCACCCTGCCTGCCTCCAGTCCACCAAGGGATACCAGGAGATGACAGTGCGGTGCTGGCATGGAGTCACCATCAGCACCATGACCATCCCCCAGCCCAAGGATCAAGAATGAGAATTAAAAGGGAAAAAAACCCTCTTTGAAATCAGCTTTAAGTAAACGCAGAACTGCTCTCACGAGCTTCAGTAACCACAAGCACAAATCTGGGTTTGGCTGGGCTCGCTGTTTTGCTTGGGTTCCTCTGCATCACATATGAAGCCTATTTTAAGATGATGTGCTTGAGCAGTCCAGCGTGTCCTTGGGGCTGACGTGCACTCCACAGTCACCCAGGAGCCACTGCGGTCCCCATGGCCATCGGCTCCCCAGTGCAATGAGGGGCAGAGGGCCTGAAGCACAAAGTCCCTTGTTCCTTGGGCTCCCAACTAGCATGGGTAAGCTCTGGCATGAGCTGATTCAATATCCTCAGGAAAGGAAAAGTGGGGAGAGGTAAAAGCGTGTCCATTCCAGGGGGAAAAAAGGGAAAATAGAAAAGTAATTCTATCACTTTGCTTTATTCCAATGAAGGGCACAGTATTCAGTCAGGAGACTGGAGGAAGATGTGGATCACACTGGGAAAAACGCCACGTTTATGAGCATTAGTCCGTTCTTTTCTGCCTCTGCACTGTGCAGCAGCCACTCTTCATCCCTCACACAGAGCAAAGGCATTAAAAGAAGCCAGAACTGCCACAGGGAGAGAAGAAGCTGTGGTTTTGACCTAGTCCATGTTTGAAACAGGGCTCAGCACCCAGTGAGCTGTGGATCTAAACCTCCCTGAGGCTCAAGGAAGGGAAGGATTGTCCAGCTGGATGCTGGCTTGGCTCCAATTAACAATACAAATAACAAAAAGCAAAGAAAGAAAGCCAAGTCATTCTCTCTTGTTGGTTATTTACCCCCGGAATCAAGGATCTGCATCTTCAGCAGGCATAAAAGCACAAAGAGGAAGGGAAATGGGGGCTCCTGGTGTCTGTCTGGGCAAACGGAAGAACATTGAGGTTCACCCTGAATTACAAAGAGAAAAAGGAAAAGGGAAAAGAGAAAACTTAACTAAAGAATCAGGATGTCTTGTTTGTGCATGGAGCTGCTCTGCACCCAGCCCAGCAAACGGCTTAGGGTAAAGCAAGGAGGAACACCATGACCTGGTGTGCTGGGGCTGTTCCTCCCCACCATGGACACCACGAGCTCTGTCCTTCCCCACAAAAGGACCCGGCTGCTGCTTTGCATGGCAAGGAAGCTGTGGAGGAGGACAGCAAACACAAACTGCCAAAAGAAAAGGCAAAGGGGAGGCTGCAGCAAACGCTGTGCAAGGCCAGAGAGCCGGGAATCCCTGCGCTCCTGCTGGCACTGCTTGTCCAACCGAAACGTGGGGTTTATGCAATGCTTCCTGAGCATTCCCCCAGCCATTGTGCAGCCCTGCAGGCAGGATTCCTGCCGGGTCACAGCCCTGGGCTCAGAGTACCACAGAAGCAGAAGAGGCTGGAGGAGCTGTTGTCTCTAGCAGAGCAGTTCTTGTTTCCGCTTGGAGAAGCTCAGGGGGTTATTGCAGCCTCCACACCAAGGAGCAGCCGCATGGCGCAGGAGGACAGCAGCAGCTGCCAAGCACTGATGCTGCACACTGCCAGATGCTGTTATCCCCGGTTCCCTGAGCACTTCACAGGAGATAGCAGGGTGTCATCAACACTCCCCGACTTACATGGATGCTGAGGCACACTCTAGAGTGAAATATTCCGGTCTTTCTTAAGACTCGCTATGCTGGAGGCTTGTTTGGGAAGGGGTGCAAGGATGAATGCTCTTCAGCTGTGCTCTCTGCTGTAGGCACCGCAGGGAAAGCGGACTGCTGGGGATTCCCGGCAGGATGCACAAGGCTGGAGCTGCGGAAAGGTGGATCCCAGCCCTACCTTGGTGCAGAATCCCTCCCTCTAAAACAGCCCCATTCCGAATTGCACGAGGAGGGTAAAAGGAAGGAGGAGAGCATGGGGAAGCTTTCATTTGTTACCAGCTTCTGCAGATGTTGGAGGTCACTTTGGAAAAGGCTTTTACATCTTGTAGAAACACCTATACAAAGCCTGATGCACAGCAAAATAAAATCCCCACTGATGCCTGCAGTATGGGTAAGTAAGAAAATACCCATTGATATCCCTACTGCTGCATTAATGATGGCTGCATTAAGGATAAGGAAGAACATACCTGTCACTTGATTTCTTATTTCTGAACAGTAAAGCCTTTCAGGAACAACCTAGAGAGCCACAATTGTTTAACACTGTGCATCTGCACATGGGCTTTCTCATGAATGCATTCACCTACACTCAGTTCCTGCTGACTTCAGCTATCCTTACACACAGCAAAGGATGTAATTATGCCAGCTTACACACACCTCCCCAGACTCCTACCTCCAGACACCGCTGCTTCTGGTGCTCATTTGTACCACCAAGAACAATTAGCAATACATGGGCAAGGAAAACTACACTTCTGAGGGAACCTGAAGTGATCTCACACAAGTGAAAACCACACTCCCAGGTGAAAAGCATCTCAAGTGCAAACTGCCAAGCACTTTCCCCATCTCTGCTGTTGATTGGGCATCCAGGAGACGGCTGTATTTGCACATCACAAGTTCTCTAACCCCCCTTCATGGATGGGATGTTAGAGCTAGGGCATTCTTACCCAGCTCACCCTCAGAACCACTTGCTGAGCATGGCTGGCAGAGGTCCCTGCATGCCTGTCCTTGCCCCAGGACCAGCAGCCTGTCAGCTCCCTGGGCAAGAGGACAGAAGCCCAGCTCAGGGCTTACCAAGGCATCTGCACATTCACACTGCTCAAAGCACAGGAGCTCAGCAGCAGAGGGAGGAAACCCAGCGCGTGCCAGAGCCCTGCCTGGCAAGTGTTAGAAAAGCTACAAAGCTGCTCACAAACCCCATCCAACCGCTGCACTTCCCAGAGAGATAAGGGCCCAGGGGCAGCGTGCCTTGGCCAGGAGGCTGAGTGCCTCTGTGCTCCCAGCCAGATGGAAAGCAGAGACCTGCTGAAAGCCTGGCTTCCGAAACCTCCTCCCTTTCACCAGCTCACTCAACAGGTCCAGGAACAGATATTGCCTTCCCCTATTAACCTCGGCACTCGCACACCCAAAACATACTCCTGTAGGCAAAATTTACTCCTTCTCTACCTGCTGGCAAAGCATCCTGCTGCTGTCACTGCTGGAGCAGGGAAGCGGAGCGATCAGCTCTTCATCACAGGGGACGGGAGGTCCATCTTTGCTGGATCGGGACCACCAGCACCACTCTGTGCTTTGTGGGACTGGGGACAGTGCCAAGGATGCTGGATTAAGCTTGCTGCAGAAGTAGAGCACAGAACAGAGCAAACTGCTATGAAATACAAGTATTAATCATGCGGGGGGGGGGGGCTGACATAGAGATGTGGCTTTGCTACCCTGAAAGAAATCACCAGACCAAATCTATGCCCATTGACAGCTCATCCCCAGGTATCTACCGTTTGAAGAATGGCTGTTATCTTCCAAAACAGGGCACTGTATGATCTACAAAAATACATGTAATTGGCACAATTATACATTGCTTTTATTTATTCATTCCCCAGGAGTGAATTACTCAGTTTTCCAGAATCCCAGCACAGAAACCCTTCCCACTGCCTACACTGAGATGTACAGTACGTGCTTTAGTGCTTCAGCAGCTGTGCATCCTGTCTGTCCTTAGTGACAGCCAGGAGTTCAACTGCAGCACAGTCAGACTGCTGTTAAGTACATTGGCACTTTTGTGTCCACTTAAGTATAAATACATATTTGTATTTGTCATGCATTCAGAAAGACTCTCCAAAGTCTTCCAGGGCTCGGAACAACAATTATAATCAGGAAGTGAGCAGATGAGGTATCTCCCATCTTTCTATGGAGTAGAAATCTCATTTCTATCATTCTAGGGATATATGTAATGCTAACCTCAAGTTAGCTGGTATAGGAAAAAAGTCCAGATTCTACAAAGACAACTTCATGCTGCTGCTGTCAGACACAATTCTGGGAAAGATTTTCACATCTCAACACAGAAAGGAAACGCATTTTTAACTGCTATCACATGTGATCTCTATGGAAAGCAATCTGCCAGAGCTACTGCAGCACATAGCGAGGAGCAAGTGGAGATGCCAGAGCCACAACAGACTTCACTCACCAAACGGATGGCTGTAGCACATGTGTGTGCATCACCTTTCCCAAAAACTGGATCCTTCACTACATGCAGCACCTCTTTCAAGCCCTTTGGCATTCTTTTTACAACCCTGGATGGAAAGAATAATGCAAAATAGCCATTAGCCGAGATTATTAGTGGGATTGTGCACCTTGCTGCTGGAGCATAAAACCTGCCACTGTTAGTGCATCGGCTGTGGAAGCCTGGGGATGCTCCAGGGAGGTTTATTAAGATGGGTGATAGTATATCTAGATGCTTGAATTTTTTAATGAGTATTTATGCTTTTGACCTTTACATTCAAATCTGATAGATCTTAACTGCTCTACCAGCAGCATTGGTTCTGCTGTGGAGGAGCAGCAACTCCACTGGCAGATGCAAGGGGACAGAAGGAGCAAACCCTTGACCCCATGGCTTGCCTCCCCTTGCTCCCCCAGCAAAGCAAGCCCAGCAGCAGCCTGGGGATGACTTACTCTGCAGAGCACAGTAGCTTTAACCACCTGCTGCAAGCGGAAAGGAACACACCAGGGAGACAAGGCAAATGTTATTGTGTGTGCAGAACTGGGGCTCCATGGAGCAGAAGTGTTTAAACAGACAAGAATCTTGCCCAGGAAACAGCACTGACAACATTTCAGCTTACTGCAAAGGCAGTTTCTTCCCCAGCTGCTTTCCACAGTCTCCTCCCATGCTCCCGGCACTGCCCCAGGCCTTGTCACCCCCCTCCAAGGATACAGAACCCCCCGTGATTTTCCAGGCTGTCTTCACTCCATTCTCCAGCTTTCCCTCCTTCACTAGTAGTGATTCTCCATTTGATCCCCTGCTGTTTTCTCCTCCAGGCTGTCATGGCAAACACACCACAGTACCCCCCAGCCCCTTCATCCTTACTGGGAGAGCCTGATCCTGCTCATACAGACATCCTGCTCAGAGATCATAGGACCAGGTACCAGCACAAGCACATCCTAAGCTCACCCCTCCTAAATGTGGAGTTTTACCAGGGATGAAGGGGGACACAGCAACATGTTCCATCTGCCCATCAACTTTCCAAAGCATGGAGATGTCCCAGCTATCTGAACAGCTGCAAATTATTTCTTTATTCATTCATTTTGTATGGGCAAGCTTCCCAAGCCAACCCCCTTAACAAAACCCAAACCACCCCAGGACACCAGCCCCATATGGGGATGTCAAGATTCACTGCTTGTGGAGCAGAAAGGCCCTTTCTGTAGCCGGGTACCTCATCAAGGGAAGACAGGAAATTTCCGGGAGCAAAGACAATGCCCTCATTCGTTCCTGCCAGTGCAGAACAATGCACTCGAGGAGCCAGCAGCCATTAGTTGGGAGAATAGAAGTGATGGTCCCCATCCGGCTCTGGAAGAGCTGTCACTGCCACCACAGCTGGTGTTACAGCCCAGCGGTGGCCATGGGGATGAGGAGAGCGGGCTGGGGGCTCCCACCAGGACTGTCACCACCGCACACCCCAAGGAAGGGGCTCACCCAAGGCACAGCCCCTCTCTGCTCCCTGCTCCGGGGAAAACCAAACCAACGCAGAAACAGGAGCTTTTGGCAGCCAAGTGTTACCTCAAGGAAACGGGGGCTGTACGAGTGGTGTCGAGCATGGAAATGAGCTGGGCTAAAGCGGGGAGTCTGCGGCTGCTCGGAGGATGCAGCTCAAATCCTTCAATATCCTGCTGCTGCCGGAGGGACCAGAGATCTCAGCAGAACCACAGCTTTATAAGGTGTCAAATTTGACTACCAATGTGCGTGGTAACAAGAGGAACAGAAAAACGAAGGAAAATAAAGGGGTTTAAGGAAAGTATATCTCGTTTCCACCCTACAGAAGGTGAAGAGCAGGACAACTTTAACCCATGGCCCAACATGCTTACTGAAAACAACAGAGAATTCTCAGACAGAAAAGATATTGTTCAATTAAGACTAAAGCATCCTGACAGTGTTGGTGCAAAATCTTTGCTGGTTATACTAAAGCAACCAGGATTTAATGCTGTTTTCATCTCTTGACTTCAACTGGGCCACCATCCTGATCCACATCCTAAAGCCAGCCCTGCAAGCAGAAGATGGGGCAGGGTCATGAGAGCCTGCAGGATACATCCGTGTGCTACGGGCTTAATATTCACGAAAGCATATGCATTGGGGTTCAGATTTCCTTACACAAAAGCCTGAGGAAACTGGATCCCAAGTTTTAATTAAATAGTGGCTCAGCAGAGCTTGGAATATAAAAATCCCAGAAAGTAAAATATAATTATGCATCTACAAAACACCATTTAGAGTGATGACTCAAAGTATTGCACTGATTTGAAATAGGTTGTCCAAATGCGTTTTACATATGTATGTAATACTTGTTAGTTTAATAAATATGGGGAGAAAACATGGAAATGTGTTTCTGCTTTTAGAAACAAACGGCTAAATCACTGATCCATTCATTTGCATGAGAAAAGTGAAGCGAAGGCTTCCCTCCTTTTATTTTGTTCTTACCCAAGTAATGATTTAGAAAACGCACATTATCATCAACACTATAATCACAGTCCCGAGTCTATAATCCCCCGAAGGAAGCCTGCACTGCACATAAACCGAGCCGACGGGGGCTGTTGAAGCTTATGTTCCTTAAGTATTATTTTTGAGTTCCTCTCCTATTATGAGTAATAAAAGTAGCTGCAGTTGTGGCTTTGTACAAAGTGCTCTTCCCTGTTCTAGAGAGGCTACTTCCAAGGCCGCGCTGCGGAGCCCGTGGTGCCTCGGCTGGTGGGTATGAAGTAAGTGCATTTAGCAGGCACCTGGTGGAGGCTCCACTTCCATCTGGGAAAACTGGGAAATTCTTGGAAGAACCCCACAGCCTCCAAGAGAAAAAAGAGCTCCTCCTGAAAACCATCTCCGAGTTAATGACAATTCCACTGCGGGAGGAAGGAAGGGTTTAGTGAGTCGGGAGGATGTTAACCACAGCCCTGCTCTGCTGCTCAGGCCCAGCTCACAGCTCCTGCTGAACGGGGCGAAACACCCCATTTCCAGGAGCTATATTAAACATACCCCACAGAACAAATGGCTTGTATAAGCACCGAGTAATTCTGAATGCGTGAAAGCTCTCTGAGTGGAGCTCAAAATCCACCTTTTGACACATCCCTCGAAGGAACTTCAAATATTAAATCCTGAGAAATGTAGACGAAACCACGTAAAAGCTGCAGACATCCTCGATGTGTACAATCGGATCCCTTATGCTGAAGATACAGTGAAACATTCATAGGCATTACAGTAAAACTCAGATTCTGATTTATTCCTGCATTTAGCCACAGGCAGGTTACAATCCTGGTTAGAGTGCCCATTTGCCTAAAATAAATGCTTTTAACCACCTCAATGAGCTTTGGAGTGATCCTGCGTTGGGAAAAAGACAGGTCATTATTTGGAAGGACCTGCTGTAACTTCCTCATGAGAGCTGTGGCACTGGAAATAACCAAAGTGGAGCTGTAAAAGTACAGAGGCAGATATATGACCTCTCCTCTTGCAGGAACTGAAAAACCACTGCTGTGCTACTCAGTTACTTTCAATAAAATGCCCAGATTTAGGATAGCTAATGTGAATTGGAGTATGTACAGGCAGGGATGGGTTTCTGTAGCTCCATAGCGTTACAGGGACTTGGGAGCTATATAGAAATACAGACATAGCCCAGGGCTTGGGACAAAGAGTCACAGCCAAGCAAACCTGGAGAGCAGACTGGTGCAGCCCCTAGCCCAGCTCCGTGTCTGGGACACCCTGGAGCTGGTCTGCAGGCACATCCCAGCAGTGGCACAGGTTGGACCCCAATGGCTCTGCTTACTGGGATACCTGGGCAATCACCACTGGCAAAGAAGGGAATAAAAATGAGCTAGCCATGTCCTGTTATTTCCTTTGTCAATCGCCTGCACAATCTGGGATGTGGTGCACGTAACATAAAGGCAACTGCCCCTTTTCCCCTGCAGCAGCGAGCAGCACCACGTCCTGTGCTCATAAATGTTTCATTACACTTCTGGAAAACAGACAGCCGCTTTTTAGCAGTCTATGAAACAATATTGTAAACAGCTCAGCTATTCTGCCCCCCCGGCTTGGCAGGGGCAAGAACAATGTGCATTCACGGACAAAAGCCCACAGCCACGGTCATCCTGACCCGGGATGCTCAGCATCACCTCCCTGCTCACAGCACCCAGGAGCAGCTCCCACTGTCAGGAGACATCGGGATGTGGATAGAGGGTCACGGTATAAGATGAGCAAGGCAGGAGAGAGGGCTGGTTGATAGGGATTGCAGGGTTTAGCCCCAGAGCCGGTGAGCACGCTGGGATGGATGCGCTGCCTGAGAAACAACCAAGAGCATCCAATAAAACAGGCAGATGGTCCTGAAGACCTGGGGGAGGGGGGGCTCAAACAAGGAAACCAGATATTAAAAAATGTAAATGAGAGGGAAATTATAAAAAGCATAAAGCTCCTGTCCCGGAGGGAACAGCTGTGTATGCTAATCCCTCCTGGGCTGCTCCTTTTGGATCTCCCTTCCTTCCTTCCTCCGTCCCTCTCTAATAGCTCCCTTGTTCCTGCTGGACAAAACCGGCCCTTTGTGGCTGCTCTCAGAACAACATTAAAAACAGGAATAGGGAAATTGTAAACAGGAGGCTTTTGGCCTACAGGCCAAGGCACACACCGGCCTCTGAGGTCTACTTCATGCTAAGCAAAGAAACAGATCTTTGTTGCTAAAGGGATTAGGGCTGCGGGATTTCTGAGGCTCGGCGGAGGCATTCAGCTGGCCTGAAGTGGGGGCTTTGTAAAGAGATACCTCCATTATGGACCCGCCAGCGGAAATCGCTCGCGCTCTTTATGCAATCTGGGTAATGCGATATTGTTGGGCGGCTGAAGGGCTCTGGTGAAGCCGGGCTCTATCTTCTCAATGGCAAATTCTTTTGCTGCTAAATAGATGGTGGTGTAATTACCTTTACTGACCGGGGGGCAGGGAAAACATCCATCTTTAACCCTTAGGTGCTTTAATAAGAGCAATCGCAGCGGGATACGGCAGGGTTTGCCAAGAGGCCACGGCCACGATGGGCTTCCAGATGAGTTTCTACCACCTGAGACCATTTTATCCCTTATTAAGCAAATAAGCACACGCCATAAAATATCTGTAGCCTGTACTACTGAAGGCTCCCTAAGCCCACCTTTGCTCCGTGCCTTACTCAGGATGCTGATAACTTGTGCTTCAAACCCCAGCAAAGCCCTCAACCAGAACCATCCACCACACATCCTCCAGCACCGCTGCTGCCCTGCTGGGGTTAACAGTATAAGACCCTCCATGGGACTTATTATTGGAGAGTTTGCTTGAGGGGTGGCCTTTTTCCTTCCTTTTGTTTGAGAAATAACCAACTGCCTCCTTCCTGATGAACAATAACCTACATTCAGGGTTTCATTAAGATTGCTCCTCGGTTACACACAGCCCACACCACCTATACGTAAGTATTATGGATTTTTCCACGGTTAACTCCTAATTAAATCCCCCAGCTGAGCACAAGAGCCATGAGCAGAAAGGCGGGCACACAAACAGCACCATACCACAAGCCCCGTGTTTCCATGCAGCAGGAGGTGGAAATCTCTCCTGGAAAGCAGGCAGCGCCGATCTGCCCGCAGCCCAACCATCTCCATTGGCACAAACATGTGCTGCCATCACGTTGGTACAGCATGGGACACCCGGAGATGGGGTTCACACTTCTTTTAGTGATCAGCCTGTGGTTCTATGATGATTCTATGACGCATACACAAGGCCACGACACCAGCACTGATGAAGGATCTGATCTCTGTCTTGAAGAACTATTCACCCAGACAACACACAACAACCAGCCTGCAGCCCATTTCACAATCTTTCGTCAGGCGCTGTCTCAATCTCAGCTTTCCACCTTTCTGGCTCCAGGGTCAGACCCTCTTCCCAGGAAAAACGTATGTAAAAATAATTTGCTATAATTAGAAAGACGTTTCATTGGAAATTCATTACTGGAACCCTGTCCTGCAGCTCGGCGCTAGCAGGCTCTAAGGCACCCTTTCCTGTGACATGGCACTGCTAACCTGACAGCCAAAGCAATGCCTCTGCTTGTGCTACAAGAGCAGGACTGGAGCTCCAGCTCCCAGAATCAGAGGGTTATGTGTGGTTTGCTACATCAGTTAAACATACCTGTTGTCTCTAGCCCCTATGCCTGGCAGCACTCCCAACAAGAACGGGATATGTATTATTTGAAGGTATCTTGTGCAATACCAGCTCAATGCAGCAGCACTGATAACAACTATTATGCTACCTCCTTCCTGGACTCAGTATTTGGCCACCAGAACCATCAGTCTGCACTTGCACAGCCCCTGCACAATTGGGAGCTATCACTGCTACACCCCCCTGGAGAAGGGGACTGCAAGGCCAAAGTAAATTTGGACAATGTGGCCTAACCCAAGTGATGCCTGAGTTTTAAGCATTCCAGGGCTCCAAGAGAGTTGCTCTGGTATCCAGCACTCTCTCCCAAGGTCACTGCAAAGGCTCCCTGAAACTGGGAACCAGCAATTCCAGCCAGGATCCGTATTTCCTTCACCATCCCTCTTCTCCATCCCTCTGCACTGGTGAGGAGTCCTTGGGATACAGCATCCTGCTGCTCTACCCATCCCAGAGCTTAGCTCCCAGCAAAGAAAAGCACAGTTAGCTGATGTTTGTTAACAAGGGAGATGACATGAAAAGGGATCCCTTGAACGCATCACCCTGACTTGGGATCTGGAGCTTTGACCAGCCCTTCAGGTCTGGGACTTCTCCAAGACAGCAGTGCAGGCTGGGGGCTAAGGGGTGGTAGCTCTCTGGCCAAATACAAAGTAATTAAAAGCCCCCTCATGGGCTCCACAGAGCAAGCTTTGCATATGGGCTTCAATTATTATACCACAGCCTTGCCAGAAAAACACAAAAGAGGATCTCAGGCAGCTCAGAGAATGCATATGGGCTTGTGTAGGTGGAGAAAGCTAAGAACTGTTACTTTGGGTAGGAAGTGGATTTTCTCTCTCCTATAATCTTGTTAAATTACCCTGGGTTTAAATCAATGATTTATATATCTCTCTCCAAATCCAGAGGGGGGGGGGGGAAAAACCCTCTCTAAGAATGAGTATATGACAAGCAATGTTTTCACTTTCATTTATCCTCACATCGCAAAGTTCACTCAGCAAACCAAAAGTGTTAAAGGAAAATACAGGGAAGGACTGGTTAAAAAGAAAACCCCTGAGATGGAAAGGAGATTTCCCGGGTTAGGTGAGCATCAGAAAACAATACAGAATGTTAGACATCTGAAGAAGGAAGGAGGAAAGAAAAGCACAGGAAAACAGTTTCATTCAGAAAGAACAGTTCCAATGGGCGGGAGGTGCCACCATCTTCATTGAGAAAAGCAATAGTTGTGCTCAGCATTGTGTGTGTTGCAAGTGCCTGGGTGTCACTGGCTGAGGATTCCCAAACAGACCTCCCTGTGCCGTGCTTGCCCTTTGGGTTTCGGGCAGTCCCCGCTCCTTTCACACCAGTTTTGCCTCCGTGGGGAACGTCTCTTAGCAGCACTCACAAAAACCAGCCCAGAATTAAGCAGCCCCTGCGCAGAGCCGAGTCGGAGGCCAAGCTGCAGCCACCTGCAGCAGGGAGGGCTGGAACACGGGAATTCACATTGACAGCCACGGAGCTTCACACAAGGAGAAGACCAAAAGCTGGGATCTCTGATGGAGTCAATTCGCTCTGCCAACAAGCAGGGGGGAGATGCCAGCAGTCTCAGGGCTTCTGCTGGGCACAAACACCATCACCTTTGGCTGCGACCCTGTCACCTCGAGGAGCAGGGTGAGGAGACCCCAGGGAAATGCATCCCACTTGGATGCATCCCCCCTGTGGCATCCCCGCACTGCACTCACCGCAGCTCTGGGAAGTGGCATGGGAAGGAGCTTCCAATGCCAATGGATGAAAGCCCGCAGGGCTGGTGACAAATCTTGTCAGTAGCAGGATGCACCACTGCCGTGCAAATCAGGCTGCTCCCGATGGCTCAGGGATGCAGGCTCCCACTGGGAGAAGCTGCACCTAGTAAAGAAATTCCCTCATTCAAAGTGATCGTGGCCCTTCCCACAGAGGGGATGCACAGCATGTTTTGGATGTCACCCCCTTCCTCTTTCAAAGCAGGGTTTGAATGATCCCGAAGGGTCTGAACCCGTTTGTAGGCTGCTGGTAAGTCTCTCCTCCTCACTCTAGCAGACACTACAGAGCACTACCCAATTACCTTAAGTCTATCAAATGAACACCTCATCTACCTTCAGGTTTCTGAGTGCCCCACTATGCTACCACTGAGCACCAAGCCTTGGTTACTGTCCCGGGAGCAAAGAGCTCAGTCCCATGACCAAGTACCCAGCAGAAGGTTTCAGCAGCTGCGACAGCAGAGAGGAGCTGTGTGTCAGAGTCAGGAGGAAGCACTGACTTCATCCATAGATATCTGCATCCCTGCTGACCCACTGCTTTTCCTCTGGTAGGCAAAACACGTCCAAGCACCATGAGGCTTTCCCACAGCAGCCCACGTTACCGGTGGTAGACCCATAGCTGAGTAAGACATGGGGGAATATAGAAGAGCCCCTTTCTATTTCTGGAATCTGGGTGAGGTGGATGGAAATCATCAGGCTCCCAGTTCCTGTGAGAAGCCACTAATAACCTCCTAAACACTCTCCCATCCTTCAACTTGAATGCTGTTATGGGATGCTGAGAGAGAAGCCATTGCGCTGGTGAGCACACAGGGCTCCTTCCAGGCACTGCCAGGATGGTCCCAGGCCCTGGCATGGCACAGGATGTGTCTCTGTGTGCCTGTCCCCACTGCTGTGCTTGAGAAGGAAATCCCCCCACATGGCCTCAGTGACTGCGAGGGACATAAAGCCATCTGTTCATTGAGACATGCCTGCTGCAAACCAATTAATGTAAGGAGCTTACATTAAAGGATCTCACTTAGATGCAAATCCACACTTGTATACAAACCTTACAGGTCTCAGTCCCGGTCTCTAAGGCAAGTTCCAATCTGATTAGTTAACTCCACATGCCTTAAATTCCCCCTTTGAGTTATCAAAGAATAAAACTGTGAATTCCTTTTGCTGAGATACATTAACCACTTACTGAGTTTCAGCTTGAGCTGCCCTTTACAGTGACATTCAGTGAAACTGGGATCTCTGGTGAAAACCAAGTACTTTGACTTGCTGCTTTGCACTGGTTGCTCTCCAGACCACCATTCACTCACCACAGCTCGAGGCCTCCACAACGGACAGCACACACTGGATTTTACCTCCCACATACACACCACTGTTGACTATTTCTGGATGGATGCCTAAGGCAGAGCGCACAGCACCAGATGCACAGCTCAGGGTATTAAAAGCCAGCAGGAGGAATGAAGGAGAAGGGTGATCAGCAGCAGGTTTCTGACTTACTCTGAGCAGCAGCTCTGGAAAGCATCAGTGGGAAAAGCGCTTCATCGGGGTGAGCTCACCTGGGATGAGGACTGAGCACTGCGGCAGGAACAGCACGTGTTGACCCCATGAGCTCTGGAAAAGCAGTCAGATGAGGAAACACCAGCATCACCCTATGGAGGAAACAGATTTGCTGGCTGATGGTTTAAAGGTGGTTACCAAAATGGATCCACAGGCTGCTCCTCGGCAGCTTGAGGAACCCTGAGGAAGCTCCCATGGCTCCTTTGAGCATGAGCATCCCATCTCCCCACCAACATCCACTTCCTTTGCTCACACAATTCATTTGGACTCTTGGACTTTCCACTTCCATTCAAACACACAAGCTGAAAGCTCCCAGAACTGCAACCCAGCCTGGCAGTGCTGTTAAGCAATGCTTATCTCTGCCCCTTTTAGCTTCAGTTAAAGCAGTGAAGCAGTTCCAGGTCACCTCAGTGGGCACATGGACATCAATACAGAGGGTTTGATTCTGGGCCAAAACCAGCCTGATTTCTGTCCCTTGCCTCACACATCACTTTTTTCTGTGCTGTTTAAAAACAGACACAGAGGAGCAAGAAAATGATAAATTCATCAGCGCTAACTGAATGCATGGAAGTATATACCTCATCTATTTGGGTTTCTTCCCAGTCTTCATATGTAAAGCTGTCTCTTGATGGTAGCTGGGGTCACACAGAGATGCATCCTTTGCTTCTCTTTTCTTGCTCATAACCTCTGCTCAGGTGGAAACCTAACAGCAATGGAAACCTCTCAAACACTGACAAACTCCTCTGGCCCTGCAGTAGAAGACAATAAGAGATGAGAGTGAGATGCATTTCTGGAAAGAAAAAGAGCTTTTCGTTTAAGGTGATCCCCATTCCCAAGAAAGCTTCCAAAGACAGTGATTCATCTCCTTGCCCAGGGGCTGCAGTCGGTCAGGGGAGGCACTGGGAGCCCCAGCACCTCCCAGCTGGTACAGAACAAGTATCTCACCTTGGCTTGAAGGCAACAGAATGGGAAGGTTTGGCCTTACATGAAATTCATGACAGAACCTGAAGTTGTAGGTGCCCTGTACTGCTAACTGCTGAGCTGCACTGAAATCACTGCAAGTGAGAGTCTGGTGGCAAGAGCGGAGCCAGTGCTGGGAGCAGCACTTGGGATTTTGGCATTGAAAGTGTTACTGAAGGCACACCATAAAGTTCCTCTGAGGCTTTAATTTCCCTCCCCCTGAGTCTTCCTTTGATTTTCATCCCCTGCTTTCCTCGTGTCCTTTGAACTTTTAAAAAGGCACTTTGAGGGCATGTCATAAAGCAGTGTTTTTCTTCAGGAGCTCCTCTTTGATGCTCCTACTGCTGTGTGTGAAGTGCAGCCCCGCAGGATGTGGGAGCCCGAGGAGCCGAAAGCCGAGACGGAAGGGAAAGGACAGAAAAGTAAAAGTGTGATGTGGTGTTTGTCAATAACTCCCTGCAGCCCTCTCCTTACCCAACGTGTTGAGTTCCGGGCTCTGTGTCCCAACCTGCTCCTCCAAGGGCCCACAGACTGGAAAGCTTAAGGAGGGAAGCAGTGGGGATAAAGAACAGTGGCAGCTGGCTGGGAAGTCCATCCAACCAGAACCTGTCCAGGAAAAGACAGAGCAAAGAAAGGATTCCATGGCACCACGTAATCCTGCATTTACAACTCCTTAAATATTGAACCAGTGCTACAGGATTATATACATTCGGTATTTCCTGGATCGAGCTGACTCTGTAATTCACTGTGATCAAAGCTACAGGGAGTAAAGAAAACCAAAAAGGAAAAAGAACCCAACTGAAGGCACCTTCAACCTCAGTCTGCCAGCAGGCAGGGTTTCCTGCACCAATCACACCCGCTTGGTGTCTCCCAGCATCAAGACATGAAGTAATCCTAAGGATCTTGTGTGGCTCTATACCACAAGCAGTCTTACGAGCAAATTGCCAGGTGCCAATCCCACACAACTCTAACACTGCACGTAAGCTAACAATTACTTATAGGAGGAAAACTGGAACAAGACCTGGAAAACCAAATGCCAAGGTCTAAGTTATTCCATCCCTTGCAATGGTGGGGTTAGTCCGCATCCCTCCCCACCTGTGGCGGCTCTTTGGACTCAGCAGTGGCTGGTTCAAAGCATCCTTTTCCATAGTGAAGCATCTTCCCCTCAAACTGGAAAGCTGCAGCCCATGTTTAGAATGACTTTCCCCCCCTCCTGAGCTTCTTTGTGAACTAGAACAGGACATTTCAGCAGCAAATCTGCTCGTGCAGCACGGGCCTCCATGGCACAAAGCCACCGGTCAGAGCCCCTCAACTTTGTTTAACCTTTGTGTAGGGAATTGCATTAACGCATCGCAAGAGAACCTCTCGGCAAGGGAGAAACAGATGTTCAGGCATTAGATAAGCTGCGAGTGAGCCCGTGGTGTTTATCAGCAGGGCCGTGGGGCTGCTCTCGGTTTTGTTACTTTTAAAGGCTGAGTTACTTGGAAATAAGTGGAAATTATCCTGAAAACTGCTCGAGGGGCTTTCAGAGGAATGCTTTCCCTCAGTCGCTCCTCTCTACCTGCAATACCCATTTATTTCCCTCTCTTACGCTGCAGCCAAGGATCTGCTCGGAGACTGAACACAGATGCAGCTGGAACAGGAAACTTGAACTGGGAATTTTGTACTTTAAACTTGAGATAAGGAGAGAACTTTGGTTTGAAGACACATGGTCCCTAGAGAAAGACAAATACACTTCCACAGGGGTCAGCCCCTGGTGCTCCTGGGGAACCAGGACTGCAGAAAGCAGCAGATTCTAAAGAGCTATGATGACTCTTGTGCACGTTTACTGAATGATCCCCGCTCATTCCACCCCTCCCTGGATGGCCGCTACAGAAACACAGCACTAAAATGCCCACATGAAATGACTTCATTTGGTTTTTGTCCACCTCGTCAGGCACCTGCTGGTGACACAGAGCACAAACTCTGCTCCTGAGTTAAGCCAAAGCAGGTCTCTGCAGGTAAAGCCTGGCCATGGCTGCTTCATTACCTGTGTAATGAACACAGGCAGTGTACAAAGACACCTCGCAGTTGAGTTTTTCAGAGTGCTCCATGTGTGACAATTCAACCTGCTCAAAGATGTGGGTTTAAGCCAACTTAAACCCTGCATAAACCACTGCAAAGTTGCTTGCGTTTATATCAGCAACTGACTGAATTTATGCAGATAAAACCTGAACTACTGCATTAGCTCCAGCCACTGACAGGCAAGTTCTGCAAATCCCCACTAAGCCCTTCAGAAGCCTCTGTCCCCACCAACATTAGTGGGACCAAACTCTCAATCCAGAGAGAAATAACTTACCCAAAACCACACAGGCACACAACATCACAGATCTCAGAAGTGTGGGCTGAAGGAATTGTGATTGTGACTCAGCAACACAGTTAAGCTTCAATGTGTTTGTGTGTGCATATATGCACACACACAAAGGAGAATGAGACACAGGGGGGTGCAGCTTCCCTACACTCAGGATTGTCCCCCCGAAGGGTTCAGAAGAGAGGCCTGACCCTTTGTGGTGGCATCAATGCCCAAGCAAAGCAATAATTGCACTGCCCAGGAGACCTTCCAGTGAGATTTGGCAAAGCAAGCATGGCCCTTCTGGGTGCCACCAAGTGCCCTTGGGCCCCAACAGCCTGGTTCCTTCACACAGGCAGGCTTGAGGAAAGCAACCAAAGAGAAGAATTTCAGGTAGTAAAAGATAAAGGAGTGTTTTGTGCAGGGCGTTCAGTGCACCTAACCTACAGCAGGGGGTTTAAGACACGTTCAGACATCTAAAACCACAAGTATCAAAGCTGGCACCACAAAGAAACCCAGTTCTTAGCCTGCCTGCATCTTCATTACCCAAACACCATCCAAACCTCCAGCCCTGAGGTTTTCATCCTCCTCAAGCCCTGCTCTGCCACTTACAGGGGACATCCCCACGTTGCCCCCATGGCTTCCCAAGCACCTTCCCCAAGAGCAGGGCAGGGGAGGATGGAGTTCGGCAGCCGCTCTGCCACCACCAAACCCCCTCTTCAGCAAACTAGGTCAAATTCAATGCTTTGCTCTCAACTGAAGGTCACTTCTGTCTCCCCAGGCTGCACTGGGCAAGCTAAAATGTATTTACATTGAGAAGATGCAGAGAGGTTTTGGAGCTGGAAGTGGTTAGAGGGAAAACAGGCTGTTAAAGAGAGCATGTACAAGAGCATGCATCCAAACTGGTGAATGCAGAGGAAGGAAGGAATTAAAGAGACAAATCATCAGACGTTTCCCTCAAAGGGCAAGAATGTGAGCCCTGCCTTCCCTGCTCCTGGCTGAGCCCCCGTGGATGCTCCTGGGACAAACCACAGCACTGATGAGACGTAAAGGTCTTGGGTTGTGTTTGCAAAGCACCTTGACACAGAAAGTCCCAATTCCCCTTCACAGAGGCAAAGTCTGACAAAGGCATAATGGAAACAGGCTTCCAAGAGACAAAAAAGTGACTCCCTGGCACACACACGAGCCCATGCAAACTTTCCAGCCCATCCTCCAAGTGTGAGCATTGGGGTTTCCATTAAGTGCCTGAAAGCTCCGAAAGCATCCGGACAAAAAGTAAACTCACGATTAGACTGAGCAGGACTTTGTGCTTGGATTTCCGCACAGTTATTACAAGCAGTTTTGCAACAGGAGCAGGGATTGCCCTGGTAAGTCTGGGAGCATCTCCCCTGACTGCCATACAGATAGGAACAGAGATACAGCCATCTGAGAGCATCTGCCTGAAGTTACTGGTGGGAAGCGCTGTTGGAGGAGACTTCATGCAGCGGTATGATGGAAAGAGCCCTGGATCTGGAGCCACCCAGGACTTTGGAAAAGCCCAGACCTGGAGCAGGCTACGTCCCCTGCCCCATCTCCCCAAGGTGGGCATCCCAACACTGAGGCTGCTTCATGGTCATCACCATGTACAGACCATCCCGTCTGTCCCATGGCACTGCTGTGGAAGCTATAGCACTGCCTGCACAGGAAAGTTATGCTAGAAGACTAATTAATGTATTTTGGCTGTCTTTTAATGAAACTCAGCAGCTGGAAGCAGGCGCGGAGCCAGCGCCACGTGACCGCTCAGCTCTCCCTTGGACACGCTTCAGGAATCTCTTTGCTGCTGTCTCCGGTTGTCCTTTCCTGCTCCCCCCTCCTCCCAAGCTGAACTAACCATGGTCTGGCTCGTAGATATCATGGGGAGGGTTGGGGGAGAAACACACACGGAAAAGCTGTTGTGCATCAAGCGCTGGATTATCAATACACGAGAGATACAGCTCTCCGCAGCCTTTCACTCCACCATTTATCTCCACGCAGGCAGAAAGGCTGTGAGCGGATGAGTGTCTGCCATGGAGGGCAGTTTCAACGGAGGTTATTGCATTCTTGACTTAAGCCCATTTTTCTGGTTTCCATGCAAACGTCAATGAGCTTAAAAAGGGAGCATTCAGTCGGGACCTTCCGATTCAGACAAAATACAGTATCTCTCTATATGGGGATTATACTCTTACTTGGCAGAGGGATGAAGCCAATGGATTTCTTCTGCCTCTCAGAGTTATGAGCCCCTGACAGACTCGGAGCCCACATCCCCATCACCTCCATCGGCGGCTGCAGCCGGTCTCAGGAACACTGGGCAGAAACGCGTATTCTAAACACGCAGAACGCATGTGGTTGGACCTCATACATGTACATACACACACATACAGGTGTGTGTCAGGGACCAAAGACGACAGGAATGTAAATACGCTTTACGCCTAATTATGGAAAGTACTTTGGCAGGAGGCAGCCAGCAGCACAAAGAGCTACTATTGAGATTCCCCAAGCCATGGCCTCCATTCAGCACACAATTGACAATATTTAGACAGTATGGGCTAGTTCCTTCCTTCACAAGGTAACTTCCTCTGTCTGGCAGCCCTCGGGCAGGCTATAAAATGACCTTATGTTTAAGGACAGTGTCAAGTAAAATAAGCAGGCAGAGGAAAACCGCGCCTGCTCGCTCCCCAGCATCGCCACTGTTGTTTCACAGCTCTCTTCTTTGTGCTCAGGGTACAGGCAGCTTCTCTGCTTCAATGGAGCTGAAGCAGATGCCCACACGCCGCTGGCAGGCAGCAGCCTGGGTGCATGGGGTGACCGCACTGCATAGTGCACACTGATGGCTGCATGAAGCAGGCTGCAGGCATGCACCGGGAAGAAAAGTGAAGGAAAACACAAAGGATGGCGTGCAGATTCAGATTTATTAACCCCAAAGGAATTCAGGTTTGGGTTCTGCCTTTCCCATCTCTCCCCCTCCCATTTCCAACCTTCCCCTAGGCAATGAGATGCTCAAAAACTTTCTTGCTTTTCCACCATGCAGCTTTGCTAGCACTGCCTTTCTCGCTGTGCAGTGCCTCATTCCAGTCTGCTACCAGTAGCATTGGGTTCCAGACCACAAGGTACATTGGCTTCTGAAAGTCTGGCTTCTAAAACCAAATAAAAAGCTTTTCACTGACACTCAAACGTAGGTGCAGCAAGTCAAAAGCCTTATTTTCATGTTTTACAGTGCTCCCACCTGAATAAATTCATTTTAAGTGCCACTTTTCCATTTGTGGATTAGGAAATGTTGGGAGGTCTGGATGCCACAGCGAGGTACCAGAAAGCAATATATTACCCACTGCAGGAGTCTGCTGGTGCTGCTCTAACCTGCAGCCATCACTGCCGTAAAGCTTTGCAGAGCACTGACCCTCCTCTGAGCATGACCACAGCCTTGCCTTGGACCCACAGCCACAGAAACAGACAGCAGCAGATCTGCTCTTGACAGGCAAGTAGCCTGTTAAGCCATAAAGCCATGTTGGTACTCGAATGTGAGATGGCCTAGTGGAAAAAACTACTCCTACCAAGTTTTTCCTCATCCTCCCACTTTCCTGCTCCCCTTTGGAGCAGAACAGTTCCGTCGTACCATAGGGTTTGCTCGAGCCAGAACCTGCATAGGGAAAGGAGGGCTTCCCCCAGTATGAACACACACTGCCCTTAGATCAGACTGGGGTTCCTGCAGCCACCCAGTTTCAACAGGGTTTTGATTCTGCCCATTTTCAGCTAGAATGCATAGCACCACCTTAAATTACACAAGTGGCTGTAGGAATCAGTGCAAGCTCACGTAACGGATGGAGGCACACCAACCTCACAGTAACATCTTCAGCAGAAATCTGGAGAAATTCAGTTGTTGGCTCTGGTTATATTTAATATTCCAGATACTTTTAACCACATGGAACGATAGCATAGATATGTCAGAGCATCACTGGCTACTGATCCAGAGGACAAAGGTGCTCTGTGTACACAGCTAAAAGATCTGAAGCCTTGGGAACACATCACCATCCAATCAAACATGGAAAACAGCAGCAAGCTTAACACCTTTCATAAGGTTTCAAATCCAGGTCACAACGGGTCCAAAAGCAATTGGCACTTTACGAGCTGCTTCACCCCATTCAGCACAGGAAAGGTTCATCACAGCCCTGGGAGCTCTCTAGCAAAACACAGAAGGTTTGAGTTTACTCCACACGTGCAAGGAAAGGTCTCTGACAAATCAAACCTGCGCTTGGCTGAGCAGGCTGCAGCATCTGGCTCCTCACTGCGCACACATACCAACCTCCCACAGTAATGCAGGGACAGAAGCACTAGGTGGCAAAAAGAGCCAACAGGTCCCTATTTATTATGCTCCGGAAAGGAGCATTAATGTACCTATAAAGTTTCAGATACCTTAATAACAGCCAGGATGGGCATCAGCCCATGTACCCAGCAGCATGGTTTATAGTTCCCAATGAGGGAATGGAAGTGAGGGCTCACAACCATAGAAAGAAAAGGGAGAGAAAGGGGTTAACCCCCAAACTATTACTGAATGTTATCAAAGTACAAATAGCATCTTGATGGATTGCTGTTTCCTTCCTGGCAATGGCAGTGCAACAAAGCATCAACATAAACAGCAATCCAAACAAAACCAAAGAAGTGGCTACAATTGGTCTGTATTCCAGATGAGAAACATCTGCAGGGGCAGATCAGATCTTTTCTCTCTTTCCTGGGCAATTAGTTAGACAAGCTGCACTCTCATAGGTAAAATTATTCTCCCAGCCTCTTCTATCACCCCATAAATTGAATCGGTATTTTTGGAAAGGAAGGGGAAAAAATCAATAACTACTTCTAGATAAATAAGAGCAAAAGACTCCCTCCGATGCAGTTCAGATGCCTGCCTTGGTGAACGTTTCCTGTGCAGCCCTCCTTGTTTCTAGCTGCACTTTCTCAAATGAATGGGGGGAAAAGAACAATTCTCAAATGCATTAAATCTTCAAAATAAGACTACAGTTTTTCCTATACCAACACAAATAACGGAGAACAGAAGGATTGGACGGATGCATCCACTGCGTGACTTGGTACCAGACAATAAACAAGGACAACCTCGTTAATTATGGAACCTCTACAGCCAATTATGAAAGCATTGTGTCTGCCATACACACCGATTAGAAAAGCTGTTTATTTGAACTAATAAAGCAGTAAATGAGCTGAAATTGTCTCTTCTTTATTTTTAATATGATAAATGGAATAAACTAGGAGTACATCTGTTCCAGGCCTCTTTGCCACATGTTATGTCTGAAAAGCCTCAAAAATGTTCTTTTCTATTCCCACATTTCAAAGGAATGACTTTTGCAAGGCATCACCTGCAAAACCTCCATCAGTGCTTACACAGTTCAACCCTCATTCTGCATTTAGTACGTTTTCTGAACTAAACCTCATTACATGGGGAGGAGAAATCAGGCATCAGTCTACAAATACATCATGGGCATCATAGCCCATTGACCTTGCAAGCGTTCCTTGGCATACTGGCACGGCTCAGACATCTGTGATCACACTGTTACCAGCAGGATGGTAGAACAGGACCATGCAGGTAGATTTAGATTGGGCACTCGGAAAGAATTCTTCCCTGTGAGGGTGCTGAGCGCTGGCACAGGGTGCCCAGAGAAGCTGTGGCTGCCCCATCCCTGCAGTGC
>JASSUY010033934.1:0-22194 GCA_032466535.1 Forpus xanthops
GGCTGCGGGCCCCGGCGCTGTGTTCGTGCGGGAGGCGGTGGAGCCGGGCCCCGCCGTGCCGCAGGGTCTGATCCGGGCGGCTCGGAAGAGCGGGCAGCTCAACCTGTCGGGACGGAACCTCAGTGAGGGTGAGCGCGGGCAGCCGGCCCCATCCCGCGGGGGGTCCGCCGCGGCCGCTTAGGGCAGGTGGGCGCCTTGCGGCGGGGCCTCACCGCTCCGTGTGCTCCCTTAGCGGGGTTCCAGCGCTCCTTCCCGCACTCAGCAGCTCCGAGCCGGGATTCCTGCCGAGCTGCAGGCAGCAGTGCTGCCTGCGCTTGGGCCGGGCCCTGGGCTCAGCTGTGGGGTCAGGTAAATCACACGTTACCTAGGGAATGCCATCCGGGCAGGGAAGACACAGAGACAGCAACAGCAGTGAATGCATCCTGCTATCTGCAGGTGAACTTAATTTTGGCTGTTGCCGGCAGATTTCCATCACCTTGTTGTCAGCTCTGGAAAAATGCCTATAGAAACCCCGCTCCCCATGTGTGTGTATGAAAAGCATTATGATAGTGTAAATTTAAGAGTGAGCCCCTGAAGATTTTGGTTGATTTCTTTTGTCTTATGTAGTGCCTCAGCATGTGTGGCGGATAAATTTGGATACCCCCGAGGAAGCTCATCAGAATCTCTCTTTTGGTGCTGCGGATCGCTGGTGGGAGCAGACAGACCTGACCAAGCTGATACTTGCCTCAAACAAGCTGCAGTGTCTTTCAGAGGATGTCAAACTTCTGCCTGCACTCACTGTTCTGGATGTAAGTACCGTGATCCCATTACAGTAGGACTATGCTCTCCTCATAGAAGAGAGAATAAACAGTCTTAGATCTTTGTTCTCCGTTTCCCTGCAGCAGTGGATGTGTAGAAGTGCCACTTGTGTATTCTCAGGATACAGAAAGAGTTGTTACAGATCACTCTTATATCAGATTATATGCTGATAGTACGCACTGTTCTGTAGAAAGATCATATCTACTCTCTTAGTGTTTAAGTAGAATTTTGCAACTTGGCAGTTGAAGTGCTGGTGGTGGTACTTGCTTTGAGGCATGTATGTAGCAGTTATTGTGTACAAAATGACTCTGTTTAGGTTAGCCTGATTTGTTTCTGGGGCAGGGAAAGGAAACCTACACGGTACAAATTAGTAAGTGTGTGCTCAAAACTTTCTTTTTCCAGGTGCATGATAATCAACTGACATCACTGCCTTCTGCTTTAGGACAGTTAGAGAATCTTCAGAAACTTGATGTCAGGTAAATCACACGTTACAAAACTGGAACCTGAGAAATACCACAGTGGCTTTGACAGAGTGAATAAGAGATTGCAGGATATCAAGCTTTCTTTCAGATACTAATTTTAGATTTTTAACAAGAGAATATTAGTAGATTGAGAATTGTAAGGTTTGGGTAAAAAATGATAACCTTAGGTTTGTTAAAGTTATTTTCACTGATATTCAAAGCAATGGTCTCATTTGGGGGGTGAAAACTGATACTTTGAATAAGCACGCAAAAGCAGTATCTACGTTTTCTTCATTCTGGCAGCTTTGAGTATAGACATACTTTTTGCCATGAAAAACATACACTGTAAAGAATTGTATTGTTCTCATTCATGCTGGAAAGTTCATAATCTTCTGTTTACTGGAGTAGTTTTGTAAACTAGTACACAAGGAGGAGAGTGTGCTGCCTCTGTGTGTGTGAAGTATATCAAAGATCTTGCTGGGATACAGCAAATTCAGATGAGGATAAAAGGGACTCTTGAAGAAACAACCAATATTCATTTCTCCCAGGAAACTCATCCATTGTGGAGGGCTGTGACAGTTGTAGGAGACAGATTTTTCTTCAGGGTGGTGGTATCCTGAGCAGCAAGTACATGTGCAGGCTGCAGTGTGGGAAAGGGTCGCAGAAGCCTGTCTCCCTCTGGATGGAATTAATAGTCTGTGCCAGCATGGAATTCCTCATGCTGCTGTGCTCCATGCTCTGTGCTCTAGGCTCTGAAGAGTTTGTGTTTCAACAGGCCATGGGTGCCTGAGATCACTCTGCTGATAGCAGTGATGGGTAGGATCAGGTAACAGGAGTGTCTGTGTGCAGTTACCTCCTTAAAAGGACTCAGTAATCGGTTTTCCCTTTGTGTTTAGCCACAACAAACTGAAAAGTATCCCAGAAGAACTGCTGCAGCTGTCACATTTGAAGAGCCTCCTTCTTCACCACAACAAGCTGACTGTCTTGCCAGATGGGTTTGGCCAACTTGTCAGTTTAGAGGAATTAGTAAGTTACAACTCTTTGAAAAATGTGTATTTGTGCAGAAGGGCTGATTTACCCACGTTTTGTTACTGCTGATTAAAACCCTCTGTCTAAGGTGACAGAACTTTGTGAGTGTTCTAAGGGCTTAAGTGGGTTGTCAGTTTCAGTTACTACGTGGTGGCTTGTTGGGTTGCCGTTTCCTTGTTTGAAACCAAATTTTGCTCTTGGTTTGCCAAATGTTGTTAGAAAAATCAAATTCTTTGTGATCTGTCAGTGATGGGAGACTTGTTTCCTCTATTCACATTCCTACCAGGTTGATCCTGAAGATGTCAGCTATCTCATTTTAATGTTCTGCCAGTAATTAACTTTGCAGTAGTCATACTCATGGGATATTTTAACAACTCTATTTCTGACCTCTTTCTCTCTTCTTTTTAATCTTCAGGACGTGTCCAACAACCATCTCACAGACATTCCAACAAGTTTTGCTCTGCTCATTAACTTGGTGCGACTCAATCTGGCTTGTAACCAACTCCAGAGCCTGCCTGCAGACCTTAGTGCCATGAAAAGTAAAGCAGTTTCCTCAGATGCCGTACAACCAGTTGTGTACTTGTGTTCAAAATATAGTGCATATTATTCAGGTTTTAAGAAATACATGCTTAAAGAGTTTCTGTGTTCTCAAGAGTATTAGTTCAGAGTGATGTAAAAAAGCTACAGCTACTGTATATCCAACTTGACTCCTCTTATGGTTCATATTTCTTGATAAATGGGATATGGTGTGATCAGAAAGGTGTAAAGTGTAAGGACTAGCATAGTTCTACTTAGAGGTTATTAGCCCTACAGCTGCGATAAGAAATCTGACGGCTTTTTCTCTAATGCATAGTTTGAGTGGAAAATAAAGTATAAATGAGAGAGAGTTAAAATTACTGGGGAGAAAAAACGTAAATTAGAGTGACAAAGTTGACTTGCAACATTTGGATGTTAAATATCAAGCTGAGTAGTGGTTGATACGAAATGCAGGTTTTAATAGCTGAGGCAGCTCCACAGGAGCAGCTTTTATAAGTGCTGTGACTTGCAGATCTTTCTGAGATGGTCTGCAATACTTAGACCCTTTATTGACAACAGTGAGTTTTTGGCAGTGTTACTGAAAGCATTCCTGAATGTTCTGTGAAGAATAAGTGAAAAGCAGATGCCTTTGCTTCAGAAACATTGATGCTGACTGATCTGATATCATCCAAAGTTCTGTTTGGCAAAATGTTCTTCTGCTTATTTTAAACCTCAGGATATTTATGCTTCCATACAATGCAATGTTTATATTCTTTTTTTGTTTGTCACTGCACACTTCCTTCTGTAGGCTTGAGACAACTGGATTGTACTAAAAACTACCTGGAAACCGTACCTTCTAAACTTGCAACAATGGCATCTTTGGAACAACTTTATCTGAGAAAGAATAAACTGCGTTCCTTACCAGAATTTCCCTCCTGCGAGTTACTGAAGGTAAGGTCTGAAATGGTTGGTATGCTGTATTTTGGTACAGAAAATAGGGTATTTTCTATAAACCTAAAATAATGACTTAATTTAAACACAAATTCTTGTGAAGTGCTGTGATCAAAAGTTGTGTTTGAAACTGTTTAATACACCCTTGTCCTCCATTACTGTATGGTCTGTATTGGTCAATTCGGAGATCATGTGGGAGACAAATTTGCAGCAGTACTCTTCAGGTTTGGGAAAGAAAAGAAGTATTTAGAAGAATGACTGAAAACTGGATCTAGTGTTGCCTTGCTACAGTTATTTTTTCTCTCTAGGAACACTTTCTAGATAAATTTACTTTGTTCATCATCATTTTTTCCTTTGTAATTGCAGAGAAAGTATACTTTTCATTTCTTCTTTTAGGCTAGTCAGATCTTCCAGATATTTTGCAGCCTTAATTCCCAGTATGTTTAAAATTGCCTGTTTCAGAGCATCAGGAGTTGGTCACTCTACTAATAATAGCAAAATGATTAGGCCAAATGAATGCCTGTATCACTACGTTGTTCCCAATGCCAAAGTCGAAGAGTGCGTGTACTTTAGTTGTGCATAACTCTGAACTCAGCAGTTAAAATTCCAAGCTCTTTCAGCATTTTGTAACAGAATTATTTCCAATTACATTTACAGTAGGGAGAGGAGGAGCTAACCTCTCAACTTCCTGAAACTTGGAAATTAAGAAACTTCTTTAATGAAGTCATTGACAAGTTTTGAAGATGGAACAAATTTATTCCTAGTTTGGACTTCAAAGCTGAAGGGTTCCGTGGTGGTGTCAAAAAGCCAAGTTCAGACTCGTGTCTGGATCTTCAGAGATCTCGATATTTCATGTGCAGATGAAAGGGAATTGAGATCTACATTTTCTCCACATCACTGCATATTTTTGCCAATGTCATGATTTAGAGATCAGTAAGTTCTAGCTTTAATAGAGTAGCATAATTGTGGGTGATCTTTGTTTCCATAGGAATTGCATGCTGGTGAAAATCAGATTGAAATATTAAATGCAGAGAATCTGAAGCATCTGATATCTCTTTCTGTACTGGAACTCAGAGACAACAAGATAAAATCAGTTCCTGATGAAATCGCTCTGCTTCAGAAGCTGGAGCGACTTGACCTCTCCAACAATGATATCAGTAGGTAATATTAAAAACTGCACTGTGGCTGTGATGAGGCACAGCTAGTGACACCTGATTCTATAGCTGCTGCATTGCACTTTGTGATATGTAATTAAAAAAGGACTCGGTTGTAAAATGAAGGAACCCTTTCTTTGTTGTGTAATGTATTAATTGTATGTTCTGTATCTTTTTATCTGAGCCTGAGCTTCAGAGTACCATGCCATCTGACAAACCATTGCCAAATTCTTTTAGAAATTGTTTTGTGGCTTCTCTGAAATGTTTCTATTTGCAGGTTGCCTTATACACTGGGGAACCTTCCCCAGTTGAAATTCCTGGCATTAGAGGGAAATCCTCTGAGGACCATTCGTAGAGACCTTCTGCAAGTAAGCACTAGAGACAGCATATAAAGTTTGATATTGTTGCTTATGTACATTATCCTGGTTGTGTAGCCAGAGCATTAGAAACAATCATAATACATCCAGATTCCACGTAGCCTTTGCAACTTTAATCTGCCTCTTGTCTGTGCATATTGTGGTTTGGGTGCTCTTTCCACTGGAGTCTGAGGCAGTGCATAAGACCATGAGGACTGTGGAGTAAAGGAGGTTGTTGCATTTTAGGACTTGTTTCAGATTTGCCTCAGAAGTTGTTATATATATTGTCTGGGAAAATAAAGATAGTTCAGCTGTCTCCTGCCTAATCCTGCAGCAGTCGCAGTTCCTTGCAATGCCTTCTTAATACTATACATCGGGCTTTTCTTAGAGGGATGTGGGTTTCTGTTCTTCATCTCCTACTTTGTCTGATTTAAGGCTCTATGTTCCATCTCCAAAGTGTATTTGATAGCAGATGCATTTTGAGCAATGATAATCTGATGTACTACCTTTTGTTTAGGATAACTTGTGCCTCAGATGTGTGTGTGAAGGTGTGAAATGTGCGTGGGGAAACAAATACATAGGGCAGGAGGGTGGCTGGAGCATAGGCACTAGGTGCTGCTGTAGAATTCCCTGTTACTTTGTTCACCAGCAGACCCCTCTTTTCATAGGAGTTATATGTGTTCCTGTGGTTTTACCAGTGTTATAAAGTAAAAGCTTACAAAGCTCTGGGGTTCTCTAAAAATAAGCAACACTGAAGACCATTGAAAGGGAATTTCGTAATATGTGTCAGAAGAGAGAAAACATTGTGTATCTGATTCAGTGAGCACTGTATGCACTAAATTAACAAGCAGGGCTTCAGTGGATAAAGTCATACATGATTCCAGAGTTCAAAGTTGGCTTAAAATGTACCTGCAAAGGAGTGTGAGTTAGGGTTCCTGCTTACTTAACTACTGGTATTCGCTTGCTTCCAAGGGTTTACTGTCTTTCAAATGTAGGAGCACAGATTTGTGTGACTTCTGTGTGCATTTCAGATTTGTAGCAATGAAAGGTACAAGGATTCCATCACAGTGTTTTATACTTACACTGTCTTGATCCATTACCAACACTCTCATTTCATAGAACTGCAATTTTAAACGGCTGTCTAGATTTTTTACACTTAATTTAGTGGAGTAATTGCTGAAGCTTGTGCAGTTCCACAAGCGCTTCTTAAAAGCAGGGAAATGCTGAGATTCTGGATTGGCAGGGCCTGGGGATAAGTACAGCCTAGCAGGCACGTACTCTTCTCTTGTCCATCCCTACTCCAGCTCATCTTTCCCCGTTTCTCAGGCCTCTCATTCTGGTCGCAAACTCATTCTTGTTTCCAGTCAGTTCCTGCTAAATTCTGGTCTCTCCTTTTTGCATAACATGCCATCACCTGGCTGTTGAGCAGTGTCTTACCTGCTCTTCTCTCGGTGCAAGCCACGTGACTGTTAACTCAGCTTCCCCTTTGCCCTTCACCTTTTCCTTAAAAGTTTCGTGGTTCTTCTATTCTGGCTTCCCTCTGCTTGCTCAGTACACACCTGCAGTCACTTCTGGTCTCCTCAGGCCTCTCTTTCTCAGTCTTTTATCTTCTGTTTCTGTCATCTCATCAGATTCCAGGTGACAGTTCCTTCCTTTCCAGCTTCCACATTTCCTTTATTCCCTCTGTGTTCAGATCAACCAGTCTCTTGCTGTGTGTAACACAGACGTCAGCTAGAATGAGATATGTTAATCTGTATTCAGCAGTTTAGTTCAGTCCCTGGTTTTAAAGCATGTAAAATCATAAGGAAAACCTAGCTTTATCCTAAATCAAATGGGCTAGATGAGGTTATGCTTACTTACTAGTAGACTGTGCAGCCACTGGCTGTGTTTGACCAGTAGAAGATGTTATGGGAGGGCTGAAAGTCAAACCTTTGGAGAGCTGAACTGTTAAAAATCCATGCAAATTATGTCAGCTGCAGTGTTTTCCCAATATTTATAATTTTGGATGTTAAAAGGTAGCAGAACACTGAGCAGTCAGCTTCCCTGACAAGTTTTACATGGCTGCTCCAAAGCACAATTACGCTAGATCTTTTTAAAGATTAAGTTCATTTGAACATTTTTCCTTGCTCTTGGAACTGCCTGTCTGCTTCAGATGCAGAGCTAAAACTGTGGAGCTTGAGGTCAGGCTGGAGTACAGAATCAAACTTGTAAATAAAGAAGTTCAAAGTTGCTGTGAAGAGGGATTTTCTGTGGGAAGCAGTAGGTGGGTTTTAGACACCAGTGCTGTGGGCTCCAGATGTGTGGCTGGAGTGGTCATTCCTCACTGTCAGAATGGCTACGTAGACACTGCCTGGCAAAATCTTTCCTGACTTTGTTTTTTTCCTTTATTTTGAAGAAAGGTACTCAGGAGCTTCTGAAATACCTGAGAAGCAAAATCCAAGGTATGTTGCTCTATTGCATTGCATTTTAAAGAGAATCTATCTAAGAAATAAGTTAGAACCTACTGAGCTTGACTGTTTAAATCCAGGTTCCTCCAGTTACCCTGCAATTACCCTGAGTTTTCTTTACTCAACAGTTTGCTCTTACATTTCAGTGCTGTTCCTCTTTCTTACTCTGTTAGATAATACTGACTGGCAGACATTCCTTGTTGAGGAGTATCATTTAGAAAAATAATGGTCAATATTTTTCCCCTGGTTCCTTTATGCATTTTACATGAGGAATTCCAGTAGCTTCTCTTATTTCTTCTCTGAACCTGATGGGAAGTTTACATAATGAAAAAAGAATGAGTTCACGGGTCATGTTAAATATCATATGGAAGTGATTATGCTTCACTTAGATGGCAAAATATGCTTAACCTCTTAATTTAGAAGGGGCCTCTATAATGGATGCAAGCAGCCTTTATGGAAAATGGTATGTGGGAATTTTCCTTCTGGTTCAGTGAGTTTTCTCTCCCTCTGCCAGAGGATGGCAGTATTAGTTAGGCTACTGCAGCATGTAAAATTACTTCAGAATGTCAGGTTCCATGCAAATGTGGCATATTAACTTGACAAAAATTAATTGAATGCCAGACTACATGCTCAGAAGCTTATCTGGTGAAGTACAGTAGATAATGTAATTGTGGGTAATAAAATTAGCTGATGTCCTGCTCAACAGCAATGCTTACGAGTTTATTCTGCGTGCTATGGCACATAAGTTGAAGCTAAAACAGAAGCAGTGCTGTTTCTGTAGAGGTTTAAATGGGGAAAAAAGCTTGGGTTTGCCCCTTTTGACCTTCCCTAGTGAAAGGACAACTAGTTGTGGTTAGGCACAATTATTAGTAGACTTCTATTAGTGACTGCTGCTGATTTCCGAGGAGTTTTATTCAATTTCTTTTAGTGGAAGTTGGATTTATCACTGGTTTAGACTTCCAGCTGGGCTTCAACCTGCTTATGAGTGTGTGAGTCACTGGGGTGTAAGGCCACACCTTAGGTGTACAGAGGGCAGTGCTTTTAAGCTGCATTTGTTAAACATTCCAAGTAGTCCTTGCAACACCAAGGGCTTTCCTGTGTGATTGTAACAGAGGAGGGTGTGATGATGGTTTATAAATATTAATGTTGTGGTCAGATTTGCTGTTCTGGAGACAGTTGATCTAGATCATCATTTCTAGCCCAAATTCCCTGTTTGTTTCTAGCTCCCTCCCCTATGGAGGCAGCTGCCTACACAAGTTCTTTACTAGTGTAGCATCTCCATTGCTTCCTGACCTATCTTAAAATTCACATCAACCCCTCTCCTTCTCACCCCTCCAAAAACCCCAACAAACCTCAACAAACCAGAAACCTGAGATTGCATAGAACCTTTACTAGAAAATACTTGAAATATTCTGAATCAGATAATATCTAACTGAGCAGGAATACAGGAAGAATAAAAGGGGTGGTGGCAGGTGACTAGGGACATGAAACCTCTCTGCCGAGGACACCACATCTGCCTGCAGCCTGCAGTCTGTGTGACTTGTACATATTTGTTACCTGTAGATGTTGTAACCAACTCAAATGAGGAGCCTCCTGTGACAGCCATGACACTTCCAAGTGAGTCCAGGATTAACATGCACGCCATAACCACATTGAAACTGTTGGAATACAGGTATGTCTGTTGAAATACTGCCTATTTCTAAGGTTGCAAAACACTTGTATTTTTTTCTTTTTTTTTTTTTTTTAGTCATTGTGATGTATATCAACTTGTGTGCAAATCCTGCTGCATTTTGCAATTTTCACTTCAGTGTGTGTGCTCAGGAAAAGACAGGTTTGAATTGCAGAGTTTTAATTATGTGTTTGTATTATCAAATATTCCACAGTAATATTTATTTTAAATCACTGAAACACTTCATACCTTCAGGTGGTTTTAGTACCCTTTAAACTTCCTTAGCAATTTCCATTAAGTCTCAGAGCACCTTGTAGTACATGAGTTTCTCCAGTTAGTTCTTAAATGTAACCAACAATGTGAGTTGTTAGGTTGGGAAGGGGAAGAAAGCCCAATTTGCTGAGAACTGCTGGCTGGAATGCAAAATGCTGCTGAGGGTTGGGATGTGGCAGGGACCTCACTGGTGAAAGGGCTGGGGTGGCTTTGGTCACCACAAATGTTTAGGAGCCTCACAGTGAGTAGTTACCTGTCATTGTGTTTCCTGAGCTGTGAGGGGGAAATCTGTTTCATGCCAGTCTTGCCATGCTTTCTGGCCCAACATGCAGCATCCACAGGTTTGTTAAGGTAGTGACATAACTCAGCTCTTAATGACGTTTCTCAAGTGTAGTAACAGATCAGTGCACCAATGTGAAACGATATAGTCACCCAAATGCCACATAACATGGCACAGTGATTAGTAGCTTTCTGATTAACAGCTTTTCAAGAATTTCAAGTTGTGGATATTTCTTTATCTATTCTACTACTCATCTTCTGAAAGATAAAAATGTCTGGCTAATAAACAGGAAACGTTTTACTTGCTTGTGTCACTCAGCTAAATGCTTTCCATTGTTCAGTGAGAAGCAGGCAGCTGTGATTCCTGATGAAATGTTTGATGCAGTCAGAAACAATCCTGTCACCACGGTCAACTTCAGCAAAAACCAGCTGAGTGAAGTTCCTCCAAGGTACTGTTGTGAAGATCATTCTCTCTGTGTGGCTTTCTTTCCTACTTTTGTTCCTCAGCATCCTGTGGTATTCCTTATCAAGTGTATTTACACTTCATGCTATGCATTTCATGCTATGCATTTGTTTGTGTACACACAGACACACAAACAAAAGTATAATTGAGATGCTGAATAATATACTCATGTTTCCAGTATGAGTAGTGTGCTGCGGGTCACTGATGGACAGAAAGATGGCAGTAAGAAGAAGCTTGGTTCTACTCAGTGGTGCTTTCATTGCAAGTTGGTTTTCATCTTGCTTTGCTAAGTGTTGTTGAGGTGAATTGAGGAGTTGTGGATGTGACTTCTCACAACGATGAAGTGCTGGTGCTTAACCACACTGTACGGAGCAGTTCTTTTTCTGTGTGAAGATAATCTGTGTGGGTTCACTACTTCATTATCATAGAACCATAGAATGGTTTGGGTTGGAAGGGACCTTAAATGCTCATCCAGTTCCAACCCCCTGCCAGAGGCAGGGACACCTTCCACTAGAGCAGTTTGCTCCAAGCCCCATCCAACCTGGCCTTGAGCACTGTCAGGGATGGAGCAGCCACTGCTTCTCTGGGCACTCTGTGTCAGCGCCTCAGCAGCCTCACAGGGAAGAACTTGTGCCTAGAATCTCATCTCAGTCTCCCCTGTTTCAGTTTGAACCCATCATCCCTTGTCCTGTTGCTACAGTCCCTAACGAAGAGTCCATTTCCATCATCCCTGTAGGCCCCTTCAGATACTGGAAGCTGCTCTGAGTTGTTCACACAGCCTTCTCTTCTCCAGGCTGAGCAGCCCCAATGTCCTCAGCCTGTCTCCATATGGAAGTGCTCCAGCCCCTGATCATCCTTGTGGTCTTCTCTGAACTTTCTCCAAGAGTTCCATGTCCTTATGTTGAGGACACCAAACTGCACGTAGTGCTGCAAGTGGGGTTTGATTGGTCTCACTGGGCAATAACTGTACCTGGGGTTCTGTTTAAATTCAGTTTCTTCAGGAAGCGTAATTGGATGGGGTTTCTTTAAGGAAGCCTGAACAGTTTCCATGCCTCTCCTTGTTAGCTTTTATCTCCCATCACACAGCATTTGATGTTATTTCACTTGTTATGTCATCACAGTTAAGGAAAAGGTTTCTCTTGGCACAAATGGGAATAAATAGCATTTTTGTGTATGGAGGAAGGTTACTTCATCTCTGGAAGCCCAAGAAAATCATCAAAACTCTTTTTTAAGGCTAGCAACACATTTGTGGGTGGAACTGATTTCCATTCTTGGACACAAGTGTGCTGCACATTTAACCTTTAGCACATAGAACTTGAAGAGATGTGATCTCTTTCTCATAGTTAAAACTCTCTTTTCAGTACAATTTGTAGAATCAATTTAGTGAGGTGGTGCTTGTGCGTCCCACACTTTTCCCTGTGCTGGATGGAGGCTGTTGTGTTCAACTGGGGTAGGTGTGGGTGTGCAGCTGCTGGGTGCCAGAGAATTCAGCGGCATCCAGGTGGGAGAGATGAGTATTTTCTCATTTAATTATCTTTTGGGTTTAGTGCTAAAGCAGAGGCTGTTGCAGGGATTCAGCAGCTAACTTGGATCTGTTAAATGTTGTACACCAAAGCGTCTGAATGTAATACCTTTTTACAAGAAGCAGCAAATGCTGTTTCCTGGGATTTTTAATGGCGGGAGTGTGGAACAGAAAGACCTACATGTTTTTTAAGGTCCCTTCCAACCCAAACCATTCTATGCTTCTAAAAGAACAATCTCCTTTCGTTTGACTGCTGAAGAGCAGCTGAAACACTTACAGGGCAGAAGATGGCAGTGGTGGTCATCTCTGCCATGGCTTCTGCAGTACCTCTCAACTGCAATGAAGTGAGTAGTTCTTTGTAGTAAAATTTGCTCTGTTTATCACTGAGAGCAAATTTACCATTCTGATAACTTCAGATAAGCTCTGTCTTCACATCAAGTGAAGGCTCCAGGACAGGCATCCTTCACAGGTAAAGTTTCCATTGTCTTTGCTCAGAATTGCTTCTGAAATGTCAGGAAGCGGTGTCCTGGAGTTGTAGAATACCTCAGGGTTTTTTTCAGTACCTTAGACAATGGAATGCAAACCTGAGCTTACATAATAAAAACATACTCGTATTTGGTTTCAGGATTGTGGAGCTGAAAGACTCAGTTTGTGATGTCAGCCTGGCCTTCAATAAAATCTCCTCCATTTCCCCCGAGCTTTGCATGCTCCATAAGTTGACACATTTGGATATCAGGTTTGTGGTGTGTGTTGAACTTCCTTTTCGGGTAACTCATTTTCATGCCTGTTTAAACCACCATCTGTTATCGCAGTACTGAAATAATTCTTCGTATCCCAAACTGCCTCCACGGCATTGGATGCCTGGCAGATTGGAAGCAGCAAGTGGCCTAGATTTAGGCATCAGTTAAAGGAAGCCACACAACCCAAGTGGACCAGCTCTGAGCCTTGCTGTGATAAAAGCTCTTGCTTCAGTCATTAGAAGGTCCTCAGAGATGTGAAGTTGCTATTTAAAAGCAGCCTCCACCACCCCACAAAAGAAACTCACACCAGGAAATCCTGGAGGGCAGCTGGGAAGTAGGACAGTGATGGTACAAAGCTTGTCTTGCTGTCTGTAGGTACTTTGCGAGAGAGTAACTGTTGTTTTACCTTCTCTAACTCCTGGAAAATGTTCACTGCATTTGTTCAGACACCAGGATTAGCTCACTGGCGTTTGTTACCTTTGGTGTTTCACAAAGCACAGTTGCAGAGACAGGTAGTTGCTTTGGCCTGATTTAGTATATCCTGCCTATGCCTGAAGAGAGTGAGGAGCCACCAAGACAAAGGGACTGGAGCATCTCTGCTGCAAGGAGAGTCGTAAGTCTCAGAATTTAGGTCTAAGTCTGGACGTCTTTTAGTGAGTGGTCTCTGTTGTCCTGGAATGGCTCTTTACATCAAACTCAGAACAGACCTTCATTATCCTTACAAACCCTGTGTATTTAAGAAGTTTCCAAATGGCTTCCTGCTGTGGGAAACACCATGGTAACGATAGCCAGAAATTGCTACAGCAATTGGATTCCAGGGTAAATGCATTTTGAAGAGGTTTAGAGTTACCCTGCTGCTTCACTTTGGCACCAGGACCTGCGCAGTTTCATCAGCTGTCCTCTGAACCCCCAGAGCTGACTTGCCAGGCAGGTTTGTGGAGCTGTGTTTTAGGTGCTTTGAAATACTTGGGAATATTTAGAGGATAGACTGAATCTCCTACTGACAGGAATGAGAATGCAAACCTGGCTTGTGTTAGCATCTATACTTGGGCATGGTCTTAACCCCTTTATGAAGCAATTGGTGTAAGGCCCTATGTTGGCACTAATGAATACTCACGTTCTGTCTTGGTGGATTCTTAACTAAAACTTTGTAGAAGTTAGTGATTATTGTTTGTCCTCATTGTGATACGCAGAAATAATTTCTTGACATCTCTACCTGAGGCAATGGAGTCACTGACAAGACTGCAAATAATAAATCTTTCTTTCAATAGGTAAGAACTATTTATATATTTTTTAATATAATAACTAAAATTAGTGGGCTGAATTGAATACCATTCTCCTGTGATGTGAGGGGGCACTTGAACAACTGGCTGTGGGGTTAAAACTGATTCAGTGAATCTGTTTCTCTACACAATGGATAGTGTAGTTTTGGAACTTTCTGACACGTAAGTTTTGGAGCTGGTTAAAAAAGGAATTAAAGAATCTTGTGGTCAGTGCATCCCACCACAGACCCCAATTGGGCTGCTCTCTGGCAGCCAGAGTACCCCAGGACCCTGGGATGGAGGAACAGGAGGGGAATGGGCTGCAGGAAGCAGGCGAGTGGTGCCCTGGAGAGCATCTGCTCTCGCTGCTGCTGCCCTGGCAGGGCTGGGCTGGGCTAGGCTGGAGCCCTCTGCCTCTGCCCCAGCAGTTTGGAGGGAGTTCTCCTGGTGGTGGTTCACCCCTGGGTCATGTTCTGTGGGCACACCAGCCTTACTCAGTGACCAGTTGGCCTGTGACACAGAGCTGCTGAGCTGCCACTTTTCAGTCACCTCTTTCCCTGTGTGCCAGCTAAGATAATGGATGCTGTCTCCTTTCAGAGCAAGCTTAACCATTTCCTTAAATAGCTAAAGCTTCAATGCTGATTTTAAAGGCTGCTAATATTTTTAATGCCCCACTTTTGACTTTTCATTGTTTTGCCTCCTTCTGCTTCTTGAAGGCTTAAAGTATTTCCCAGTGTTCTTTATCGCATCCCAGCACTGGAGACGATCCTGCTGGCTAACAATCAGGTTGGGGCCATAGACCCTCTGCAGCTACAGAAGATGGACAAGCTGGGAACACTGGACCTTCAGAATAATGATCTCCTCCAGGTGCCACCAGAGCTTGGAAACTGTGAAACGCTGAGGTGTGTTCTGTAGGTGGTGACATGGTTTAGGGAACAGATTCTGACCCGTTTCTTCAGGGCATGTTTTGCCAGAGGAAAAAGCACTAATTGACAGTGTATTATTGTGTCAGTCTCAGTGCACAAAAAGGTTCTCTCTCGCCACTTGTGAACCAGTGTAATGTCTTCCATGTTTATTCAGTAGTAGGGGAGTTGTGTCGTGGTTTTTATGACAGTGGAAAGAGTGTGTTGGTCTATGTGAATCTGATGTTAGAGCCTAAGGTGGTTACATACAGAAACACTGGTGGCGCACCTAGAGACCAGCCAGGCAGGGAGCTGCTGTGCTGTCAGCATGTACATTTATCTCCTTACATCTGTGTGTAACTTGGTATAAGAGGCAGGATGATAGCCTCTGAATAACGTATGAAGAGTCATGACTCTGGATGTCCCTACACCTCAAAGATGACAGCAGTAAGCAGTCTGTCTTGTCAAAACCAACACATTCCTGGTCCTTGGGGTTTCCCCCTTTAAGGACACTGTCCAGGAAGACTTCAGAAAGGTCTTAAGGGAGACCTTATAGCAGCTTCAGTGCCTAAAGGGACCAACAAGAAAACTGGTCAGGGGCTCAGACAAGGGCCTGTAGAGACAGGACAAGGAGGAATGGCTTTAAACTGCCGGAGAGGAGATTGTGATGATAACTGTGAATTATAGAAGAGGAGTTAAGAATTTCAAGGGTTTCAGATCCATGTGGAGTGTGTCTGTGTTGGCACAAGCAGTAGCTGGGTTTCCCTCTCGTTCCAGGACACTCCTGCTGGAGGGCAATCCTTTCCGCACGCCGAGGGCAGCCATCCTGGCCAAAGGAACTGCGGCTGTGCTGGAGTACCTGCGGAGCCGCATTCCCACCTGATGCACCAGCACAGGCCCTGGCCAGCCTGGGCCATCCCAGTGCAAGTGAAGCACTATCCGACCAAATGCCACGGGGTTTTCCTCCTCTTCCATCAACTCCGTTACACTGCCTGTGCCAGGAAACGTTTGTAGCAGGAGCTGTCTGTGAACTGTTTTCTCCTCGAGCTGCATGTTTCAAGAGTGCATTTTAAAGTACTGTACCACGTTTACACTTTTTTGTGATAAAGGATGCCACTGCGAGCTGCATTCAGTAATGTGACAATTTTTTTCTACAATCAAGCTGATTTTTCAATAGGATTGTCAACATCAAAGTAGTTGAACAAAAGCTAGAAGTAACCACTTTGATTTTGTATGCCTATTCTATAACCTCCCCCAAGGTATTTAGTCTCTCTCTCCACTGCTGCCTCAGTGGTGAGTCTGTATGTGATAAAGGGCTTGAGCCCTGCAGCTGTGCAGTGAGGCTACAGTGAGGTGTGCTGTGGGCTGTGTGTGTTGCACCTGAACAGAGGCAGACTCTGGTGGATGGTGATAGCTGCACTGAACAATAAACATTCCCTGGTGGCTGTTTGGTTTGATTTAATATGGGCATATCCTGTAATTAAGTTGTGTAGCTGGTAATGTTCAGGTACTTCCATTTTGTGTTTAAATGCACTTCCATGTCCTGAAAGCAGTACCTTTAGTGGTGACAGTAGCGCATCACAGATGTTACTGATGGCAGCAGGAGGGCTGCTCGCACTGGGACAGCAGATCCATTGCCTCTCCATGGATGGGGCAGCTCCATGGGGATGAATGGGAAGTGGCAGCAGGTACCGGAGGGGCTGTTGTAGGTGGGGGGGTGTTTCTCAGGCTGAGCTCACCAAGGGGGAACAGCCGCCTGTCCCATGGCTGTGTTGCCCTATGTCAGGTGTAGGTGCCAAGGTACCTGTGTTGCTGTTGGCACTCAAGCAGCATCACCTCTGTCTTCCCAGTACTGCACAATGTACAACAATGTTTGATGCTGTCCCTATGGATGACTACTGCTTCTAACTGCAAACTGCTGACTTGTGCAATGAAGAACAAGTGTTCAAGTGAAAGATATTCCTGCTAAGCTTTACAAGCAGAAGTACACCTCACTTCTCTCTTCAGCTGTATGAAGGCTGACGGGCTGATGTCGAATGGAGATCCTGTCTGTGGTATGTGTTTATAAGGGAAAAGCGCATGTTGTGGAAGCATTTTCCTTTCTCCACCCAACCTCTCTATAACAGCAGAATTAACGTGATTCAACATTAAACTTCCCAGGTTTTGGATGTGTTCAGGGGTACCATAAAATACAGTGACCTCATCCTCAGGTTTAGCAGCACCTCTCAGTGAGAGTGCAGGGACAGGAAGGGGTTTCCTGGGAGAAATACCTGCTAGTGTGGAGTGCAGAAGGAATGATGGTGGTTTGAGCTCAGACACATCAGGAGATGCACTGTGGTTACCTGGGCTATGGAACTGCTGCTGCTCTCCCACCCTCACTCCTCCTGTTCTCCCTCTCCTACAACACTTGTACCTACAGAGCAGTGAATGCTGAGCTGCTCTGCACACACGTGCAGCCACCCCCTCTTCATGTCTGATGTCTCACCAGCAGCTATGACTGAGGGGAGCTGCTCCATTGCCATGGCTCTGGGAATCACAGTCTCTCCCTCAGCCTCCACCTTGCTGGTGGATGAGGCTGAGGGGAAGGCACGGGGCTGCCATGGGATGGGTCAGCACAGACAGCTCGCTCCCAACAGCCTTCTCCGAGAGCTCAGCTCCCTTCCAGCAGTAAAGGATGACAAGGTTAATTACAATAAGGTGACGGTTTTATTATTTATACAATAAAGAGACTTTTTAATGTTATTCAAAACACTTCTTTAAATACTGAAAAAGTTGGGTACATCAAAGCCGAAAAATGGCTCTGCTATACACTGCACAGCATTGGTTTAGTCCCTGTAGTTGTTCTATATACAGCAGCATCTGCAAAATGCATTCGAAACACAATATACACCTTACAGGGGGTGTCATACATGAGGGGACGGGGTGGATACAACCGGCGTGTGCAAATTAACCCACCAGAGAAGTGATTGCACTGATCAAGAGAGTTAAAATAGAGTTCTGAAGTACCTTTTTGCACATAAAATGAAGCAGCTTTTCAAGTTCAGTAAGTCTTTATACTGCAAAAAACATTAAGTACATTCACAATCTATGTTAGTAAAGTAGTAAATATTTCTTCATTCAGCCTTATTTACATTAATACTGTAGTTAAACTGAAAAGTACAGTTAGTCATTTGTAATATAGCAATCTTTGAACACATACAAAAATGACCATTTTCTGTATATAATTTAAGCTCAAAATCACAATTATCTCAAAATATTAATTACAATACAGCCATCTCCATCATAATTAAACATGTCTTTTATAAAATGGTAAAATCTTTAACAAAGTAAGCTGTTGGCTACAGTACTCACAAGTAGAAAACTGAACCGATGGGAGCATCTGCTCTGCGGGGGGGGACAAAGCTGCCTGCACCAGTGCCATGGGGCTGGGCAGTGGGGATGCTGAACGCAATGCAATGGTGGCACCTGCTTCCAGCCCACTGGCTGGAGCTGCCCGGGGAGAGGATTGGCAAAAACCTTGAGTTTTCAACCCTTTTTTTAATGGGTTCAATAGAAACTGCTCCCGACCTTTGCTTTTCCTGCTGCTGCCACCCGCCCGTGCCCCAGCCTGGCCGCTGGGAGCCACGTGGCTTGTGCCCCCATCACCAAACGCGTTCAAACCAAACCCAAACCATCAGTTAATCCGTATCCTATCCAAACTACTGGCCTGAAAGTTGTATCGTCGTGCTGTACACACACTGGGAATAAAGCCTCAAATCCGACTGCCTGGAAATGGAATCACGTTATCATTGTGCGTCAGGTTTTGACGGCAGAAGAAGTTTGTGACCTGCACCTCCGGGGCTCTGGGGAGATGGACACTCATGGCAAATCCTCATTCTGCTCTTACAGGGCTCACCAGCGGTGTGATGGAGCACTGTGATGGAGCACAGCACCCCACATCGGCCCAGCCTGCAAGAGCCCAGCTCCAACCCCGCTCCAATAGAGGTCAGTCCCCCCCCATTAATATCCCCAACAGCCCCTTGTGCAGGCACTGACCCCGCTCCTCTGGAGAGCAGAGCCTGCTCCTGAGCGGGCCAGAACGCCTGGGCTTCCATTTAGCACTGACTTTGCATTTCCTGTTGCATATATCTCCATCAGATATATACATATATACACCCACAGCTAGAAATAAGCGCTTTTGAATTGCTCAAGGTAACTAAGTGCTATATTACAAGCCGGAGAGCTTTAACCAAGGAAAGGCTTTATATTCCAAGTGCTGACTAACAACAGCAAACCAATGTCCTGAACATTGCATTCTGATTTCAGTTGGATCTTTTGCTCCTGCAGACTAGGGGTGGTCTGTAACATCAGTGATTGCACTTCTCCTGTGTCCAGGGCCCATCGTTCCTGCTCACATCAGCACCACACAGGGAAAACCTCAGCCAACCTCCAGGCTGAGCATCCCCAGTGCAGCCCTGGAATGGGTGACTGCTGTCCTGGGTGCACTGTGTGCCCAGCACGGGGACCATGGCCCTCAGCTTTACTCTCAGCTGTCCCCTGCACCTCTGCTTTGTGCCCCCTCCACCAGGTACCTGCACCAGGACACAGAGCCTGTCCTCACCTCGGGAGCTGCCGCAGTGCCGTGAAACACAGATACAGATAGGGACCTTGGAAAACATCAAACTCAATGTGAAGATGTTAAATGATCGCTCCTAGGAACAACCGGCTTCGAAATGCAACAGTTCATCAACACCCACGTAAAAACTGCAAGGTGGGAATGGGAAAATGGGTATACTCTTACGACTGGGGTCCTGTGGGCTTCCCATAGTCTGAGCTTCTCCTTTGCCTCAAAATAAACAGCTTCTTTTCCTTTTCCTCCTCTTTTCTTTCTTCTTTTCCCTTAGGAGCTGCCTTCCAACAGGGCAGCAGAAAAGCAAAAGCTTTCCTGCCAGTCTGTGCTGGGCCCCACTGTGTGTTATGGGCAGGAACCGGAGCGATGAGCTCCTTAAGACCTGTTGTAAAATGAGCACATGGGAATAACGTTGCAGACTTCCTTCTCTAAGCTAGCCCTTCCCTGAGGATCGTTAGTTAACTAAGTGTTTATTGCACAAAAAAGCCTAAACAGCACAAAGCAGGGGAAGCATCTGCCTCTTGCGGCCGTGCTGGCCTGGATCTGAATCCATGCACACGCATGGAAGTGAAGCCACACGTGGAACTCACTTTGGGGGCACTGGCACTGCCTCCACACTGTCCACATAATCACATTCAGTAACACAAAACGCCATCATGATGTGCAATGCACACGTGTAACCTGGTACCCGACCCCAGGGCTGCAGGGGATCGTGTCTGGGACCTGCCAGGGAAGACAAGAGGTGCAGGGGGCATTTTGAAGGATCATTGGAAAACTCCTAAGGAGTCCATTAAGGAATGTTAACTGCTCACAATGCTCCTGCTAGCTAACGCTTCAGCCCATCTAAATGGGAATAACGTCAAAAAGAATGTATTTGGTGTTTTGGGGCAGTGGGGTTGGTGTTGAAGCTTCGCTATGGTATGTTTGAGAGTCCCCCTTATGAGCTGCTGGGAGGTTTGGCCACGTTCAGGACAGGAACATGACATCCCACTGCACTAATCTGGCTTCACCGTATCTCATTATAATCCATTAAGGAAAGCACTTGGCAGTCCTGGAGCACGGACCTGCATGCAGCCTGACTGGTGATGCCAATCATGCTTTGGGTCTGCTGAACTTGGTGTGCAGGAAAACAGCGGAGCACAAACTGCACCAACAAGTGTGGGGGCACAGTCACGAGAGTGATCTTCCACATGAAAAGCCAAAGGCAGCTCCAAAGAGGGATTTAGGTGCAAACGACTCATGTAGGGACCTAATTCCTATTCAATGTAATGAACCACAAGCCACGTAGGTGTCTACAGTTCCCTGAACATGATGTTGAATACATTCTTAGGTTTCTTAAAGGGCAATGGGGACTCAGGAATGGAAATTCTGGCTTTGGAAATGGCAGAGAATTAGAGGAATTGTGGATGGGCTCAGCCAGAGCTGCTGTGAACTGATGGCACTTTGGGAAATCACATCCATGTGACAGGGAACTGAAAGGTGAAGGAACGGAGCCCCAGCTCCTGCGAATGCAGCGAGCTCCTTCGGCTGGTGGCACCAAGGAGACCTTCACTTCCTGATAAGGATTAACGGTTTAAATTGGGGTTCTGAATATCACCAAATACCTTCTCCGAACTGCAAAATTTAGGATCACATTGGCTGTCGCTCAGTGGCACCTGCTGGTGTCTGGCCATGCCAGCAGCATCACGGTGCTGTCACCCGGAGCACTCGCTTGGATGAGGGTTGATTCACGTGAGCTGGGCTGGGAATTTATGTTTCATTGTTATAGAGATAAACTTAATTTCTCCCGTTGATTGAGGAGAAGGAGGGAGATAGATACAAGATGAAGGAGGGAAAAGCTGTGTTGGGGTACAGTCTGCTCTATGGAAGGTGTCCCTGCCTGTGGCAGGGTTGGAACTGGAGGAGCTTTAAGGTCCCTTCCAACCCAAATCAGTCTGGGATTCTATGATCCTAAGAACACAAGCAGGAAAGATGATGATGGCTAAGGAGCTCCCATGGCAGAGGTGAGCCCAACAATCAAATCATCCCAATGGGCTCAGCAGCTGCCATAGTCAGACAAAAAGAGGGGAAAACCTCCCCAAATCTGATGTTTCCTGGTGTGCATTAGGGGATGGCTCCTGCTCACCTTTTACTGACTAATCTGTGATTTACTTTTTATGTGTGGGGTGCTTTGCCTCCTCTCCCACGTGTACACGATCCACCACCTTCTCCCAGCACCAAGTGCCTGCCAGATCCCAGTACCTGCAGCAGTTTTCCTTTCTCCCAGTTTCCCCAGTTTCCCTTGATAGGGGCATAAGCCCTGGTTGCACTTACACCCGGGTGCAGCAGACAGGGACAGCACATCACGGCCCTGTTTGATCTCAACAGAATTACTCCAGTCAGCATGAGCCTGGTGGGAGAGCAGGAAGGGTGAGAATTCCAGAGGCTCCTGCAGGCAGCCAAGTGCAATGTCCTCATGCTGCACTCCTCTGCCTTGAGTTGCTAATCCAGGTGGAAAAGGTGTGAGGAAGCCTGGCCCCCCCCGAGCATGCATGGGCTCTGCCTTCAGGCCAGTGCAAGCAGTGCCATGAGGTCAGGGGGAAGTGGATCCCCATAAACCCAGCTGCTTGCATCCCTCACATCTCTCCATCTCACTGTTGGTTACAGACGGACGCACACGACAGCAGCAGTTCTGTGCTGTCAGGATGCACACGACAGCAGCAGTTCTGTGCTGTCAGGATGCACACGACAGCAGCAGTTCTGTGCTGTCAGGATGCACACGAC
>JASSUY010033936.1:0-66444 GCA_032466535.1 Forpus xanthops
GTTCAAACTTAAACAGGGGAAGTTTAGATTGGATATATGGAGGAAGTTCTTCACTGTGAGGGTGGTGAGGCACTGGAATGGGTTACCCAGGGAAGTTGTGTGTGCTCCATCCCTGGAAGTGTTCAAGGCTGGGTTGGACATAGCCTTGGGTGACATGGTTTAGTGGGAGGTGTCTCTTCTCATGGCAGGGGAGTTGGAACTTGATGATCTTAAGGTCCTTTCCAACCTTAACTATTCTGTGAGTCTATGATTCTATGATTAAAACTAGATGTATGAAGCTCTTGTAAGAAACCAAAAATGAGAAATGAGGGAGAGAGTTTGAGAGATATCTGTGTAATCTTTACACCTGGATTCAGCACAGAGGAAGAAGAGCTTCAGCGCATGAAGGATAAAAAATGGTGTGTATACTGGGGTATAACACAATAGAATGGATTTTGTGGAAAGGAAAAGTTATTGCTGCAAGCAATTTGATAATAAGTAGATTTTGTCTAATGCAGGTGGAAAAATTATATTGTCCAGTAAAAAGCATTCACACGTTTGTTTACTGATTAAATAAGCATTAACAATAAAATGTAGGAACTTGAACTTCCAAAGAAGTGCAAGACAGTATATTATGGGGATAATGATAGAATAACACCACATTTGGAACATTGGAAAAGAGCAATAAGCACTGATCAGAAGAGACAGCAACAAAGATTGGAGGGAGATGTAGTGTTGTCTGGTAATGGTATGAGAGACTGCTAGGAAATAAGAACTGACTGTGTGGGCAGAGCAAACACATTTGGGTCAAAGTTGTACAGCACAAGCTGGCTAAAGACGTTCATGGTGAGTCATATTATGAACCTCCTATAGGTTCCCAGTCTGTAAGCTAAGGATTTTCTTATATACATATACATATGAAGCAATATATAGAGATGTGAGAATTGTGTCATTATGTGAAACTAATTCTAGACACATGTGTTGGAAATTAAGTGCTACCAAGAAAGGCCCACGCAGTCCTGAGTGTAGGCTGACCCATTCACTAGTCAGTTATAGAATACAAGATTGTGAGATTTTTAATTTGATTCTGTAGACAATGAGATCTCTATAGAAAAGAGTGACTTTGGAAGTGTGATCATGAGATGAATCATAGAATCATAGAATAGTTAGAGCTGGAAAGGACCTTAAGATCATCTAGTTCCAACCCCCTGCTATGGGCAGGGACACTTCCCACTAAATCATGACCCCCAAGGCTCTGTCCAACCTGGCCTTGAACACCACCAGCGATGGAACATTCACAACTTCCCTGGCCAACCTGTTCCAGTGCCTCATCACCCTTACAGTAAAAAATTTCTTCCTCATATCCAATCTAAACTTAATGAAGTATTAAAAAAATGGATCTGTAACTTAGGTTCAAATGGGCAAATATAAATAAATTGGAGGAATTAGCTATAAAACCAATAAGGTTGAAAGAGTTCTAGGATTGCTGTGTCAGGATGTGCAGAGTGCTTCTCAGGAAAGGGTGGGAAAAGCGCTTTGTTCTTGTACCCTGCTCAGGATGGGGATCAATATTGCAGAGGAAGGCACCAGACTGAACCAAGTGCAAGATCAGCTTCAAACAGGATATTTGGAGTGGGCAGAGTGAAAGGTTATGAGGGCTGAAAAACAGACCTGAGCAGCTAAAGAAGCCACATCTTAGAGGTCAGAAAGCATAGAAGGCTTGTGAGAACTGCCAACTGTCAAGCTGAGTTAAACCTTGCAAAGGAAATTAAAATTAAACCCAGAAAGTTTTTCAGCTGGAGGGACAAGAGAGAACATCACAGTGAAGGCAAAGAGATTAAAAATACGGCACCAAACCTGAACAAATGCTTTGCCTCAGGGTGTGGTTCTGTGAGATAGGGTGAGATGGCTTAAGAGATTACTTTCCTCTGCCAGTGAGCAGAGGCACTGCTGTGCTTTCTCAACTCCCCACTGTGGTCACACAGACTCAGCCCATGCCAGCTTCCCAGCCCATGAGTAAACTACCCCAGCAAAGCACATGGCTACTTCTGCCATTTTAGGAAGTTGAATCATCTCAGGAAACTGTCCCACAAGTACCCAACTCAGTGCCAGGTTCTTCCCATGGCCGCCTGTGCAGTGACCGGCTCAACAGCTCATGACAGCCCCACCTTGATTTTGATTAAGGACATGGGTGAATTTGCAAATGAAAACAAATGAGGATGAGGCTATAGAAATGGGAATGACCACATGGGAGGAGGAAGAGAGACTTGGGGACAGATAGTCTCTGTCCTCAAGTTCTTGAAGAAGGATGTGAATTGGCCAGTCCAGTAGCAACGATACATTCATTCAGCCATGGGTAGCTCATGTAACTGGAAAATAGGATTTAGGCTCCATGGTTGAATAAAGAAAAAGTAGGGAGGATGCAATGTTCTGGGCAACTACAAAGTTGAGAATTTGACCTTAATTTGATACAAAGCTTTAAGCAATCTTTTTTTTTTTTTTGAAGGAAGGAAAACTGAAAATGTGGAAATTAAACAGGATAAAAGACAATCAGTTTATCACAAGTATGTTGTATCCTTTTCACCTACTGTGTGAGCTGATCCTCTTTATTCAGTCCTAACAGAGAAGCCAGGAATTGGCTGGTTTTCTTCCGTCAGGATTGTTTTACTCATTGGCCATTCACCAGAAAAAAAAATCCTATTTCAATAGCCTTGGGAAATGGATGTTCAGCAACATTCACTGTAGCTCACTGGATTTCTAAGGGCCTTAAAAGGAATGGGTACAGCACAGTGATAAAGCTCGGCAGTGGTGTGGTGGTGCTGCATGTGTCTGGTCAGTACATCTTATAGCAGGATGTCTGCAAACTCTTGCAGAGCAAAAATCCCATCCCATCACTGCTGTGGCTTTCAAAATGTCCTTCGAAATACAGCAGAGCATTTCAAAGAGCATCTATAATTATGTGTTCTTCCCTGGACTCCCCTTGGTTCTTTATTACTATTTTTGAAGGATTTTGCTCCGAAAGGTCTTTATACTCTGCAGGCACTGCTGAATTGGAATGGGAAGCAGGGTTTCTTCTCATTGTAAGGTAGGCAGGGCTGCCTTCCAGTTTCCCAGCTGCAGAGATTTATAGCCACTACCAGATTCACTAGGTGGCCAAGGTTTTATAACCCAATTGAACAGAATAAAACAATTTATACTGAAGGCAATTTGATGCAGGACTCAATGACTTTTAGGAACTTGATGCATTACTGTGTTCATGTAAGTTACAAATTACATATATATGTATATATATGACAAATAGTTTTCAAAAACAATGTAATTATTTGGAATGATTTAATTAGGGTTGACATGCTAGCAAAACATCCCTGGGAATGAAGCAAAAACCTTGAAGTGTACAGAAGATTTTCAATCTGTGCTAAATCCTGCTCCAAAGAGAGGGGGTTGGTCTCTTTACTAAGGCTTCAGACTCCCTTGAATACAAATTCCCTTTGGGCATCTTCTGGGTTAGGATCTTCCGGCCCATTACTGCCCTGTCTGAGGCTCAATGCAGTAAGTGACAGTGGCATTGCAGAAGAGACATCTACCTTCAATGTCCTTGGCCAAACATTAGGGAGACCAATGTCTTCAGGACAGATGGTTACCCCAGAGCAAATGGAAAGAAAAAATAGGACACCCCAATGCTTCTCTTCCAAGGGAGAACTTGAGGTAAATGGTTTGGAAGAGCCACTTTTCTAGAGTTAGAGATAAGTTCGTAACAGGAATTAAGCTGGTCTCTAGCTCGTGATAATTGTAGGCTTGGTGAACTTGCAAAAAGCTGCTGAGGAGTATATTTACACAGTATCAGATATGCTTCCCTGACCATTAAATTGCACAAAGCATCTGAAGGAGTTTTGTGTTCAGGCAAGCAAGATGAGCTGTATTCATTCTCTTTACTACAAAGTATTGGGTCTAAATCCAAACAGTAGATTGCTGTACCATATTTGCACTCAGGTGTGAGTTTTCTGGGCTGTTTCAGATATTTTGTTGCTATTGCTCCATCTGCCTGACATTATTTGATAGACTTTTTGGCTGCAGGTTCTGATAACCTTTCATTTCAGAAGCCTGCGGGTCCAGTTGTATTAAATACTAACAGGTTCCAATTGTCCTGTGACTCAGACTCAAGGAAAGCTAGCGTGGTGCTCCCAGTGAAATCAAAAGTGCAATGTGCCTGTAGTTGAAATGAACCAAAGAGACTTTTCTGAGTTAAATTTAAGCAATCTGCTCTTAAGCATATTCCCAGGGGCTGCTTTTCATGCAGTTTCACTATGGGAATAGATACTGGCCTGCTGCTCTCATAGGATGAGCATTTCCATGGTGTGTTACGAGTCTGTCCTGCCAACCTGTGCTGAGAACTGACTGTGCATTAATAGGGGGAAAATACATGTCCTTTTAATACAGGAATTGAGATATTTGGAGTGGCTGTGAATGCTTATTATAAAAACTCAGCAAGTTCCCAGCAAGCTTGCTACTGCAAAGTCATTTGTTAACAGAGGAATCTGGTGCCTGAGAGTAATTGAATAGAAATGGAGAAGAAAATTAGCGATCAAAAGCTATGAATGTCAAGGAACTATCTTAGCAGGAACCTTATCTCCAAGTCTGGGATGTCTTTCAGGATAAAAACGGTTGCAAATGAGCTCTCCCCATATAACCAAACATGTTGGCGGCTCCCACCCGGACGCCTGCAGCTTATGCTTCCCTGCAGTTTTCATTTGCTTTATTGCTTTCAGATGCTGCTTGGTATTAGTTCCTCTGGTAGCTGTGTTGTTGCCACCAGCACTGGGGGAATGCGGCTTCAGCTGACTGGGCTGCAAGGCGTCAGCCCTGCCTCTCCAGGGACTGTCTAACACTATGGCAGAGCTGCCTAACTGCAGCCAGATAATTAAAAACAATCGATGTTATCAAGTAAACACAAACCCCAACAGCTCTGGGTATATTCTCATGTATTAGAGCATACAAAGGCGTCAGGAGGGGAGGCTACTAATGAAGCAACTGGTGGGAATAACACCTACAAGGGGAGTTTTTGCTGTTGTACGCCCTGCTCCTGCTGGGCCTTTGAGATCTGTCCCTTTGATTTAGTGGTGCAAGTTAGATAAAAACTCTGTATATCTTCTCCTTCTGGTTTGAAGCACTCCTCCACATTCATTTTGCTTTTGCCCAGGCTCCTCAGAAATCTTTCCAGGGAAAACAACCCTGGATTTATTTACAGCACATCATTATTTATTTAAGGAACCCTTTTGGGGAGAAGGCAAAAGGAGATCTGAGCTCTCCACTGAGAACCTCAAAATGAGCTCTGTGCTTTCAAGGTAGGGACATTTTAATTGAAGGGTTTACAGGGGAAGAAAAATGTAGACCCAGGGTGGGAGCCTGTTTCTCTCGATGCTTTCCATGTGCTGTGTTTCTGTAGTGCAAAATCCAGGAACACCCCACAGAGAACTGCAAGGAAACTTGCTGTCCTTGGCAATGCTCCTGCCTCGAATCCAGAACTAGGTAAATATTTATCTGTTTGTTTGTTTAGTTTGTTCTCTATAATTGCCTCATGTATTTTGTTTTCCAATTCCCCTACATGCACGTGCACTCTTGCTTTTTTTATACCTTAGCTGAAAAATGTCGATGAATTAAAATGAGACATTTTGATGCTCTGGGATATCCCATGGGAAGATTTTTGTACTGAACAATTTAAGGCTTATGCAGAGTGAAATGAACAGGGAGAGAGGAAAAGAGGTGTTATTTCTTTCTGTTGCTTCCTTCCCACCTGTTTTGATTTGCAGTTATCTATAGGGGAAAGTCAGTGAAAGCCTGCCCTTGTCCCCAGATGGCTCTTAAAGTGGTAGCATGCAGAAACCACAGAGGTGAATGCATGCACTAGTGAAAAACACATCACTTGGTTAGCAACAGTTCTTCTTCCCTTCTCCATACAGGCTATTCATCTGTTCATCATCACAGTAGTACTTAGAAGGCTCAGCTGTGCTACAGGCTGGTGATTGAAGCCAAGGGTTTCCAAACTGCAAGTGAATACAAACCCTTTGGATTCATAAGCTGCTCTAAAAAGGCCTGTGAAAATGGAAGTCTATTGTCAGGAGGTAGAAGTTTTTGATAACAGGGCCTGCACTTCTGCAAGAAAGTGCCTGGGGATCTGCAAATCAAACTGATTACATCTATAGCAAGGTGTGGCTTCACAAGGTTATCTGCACTAAAACTGGGGTGAGACCCTACCATTGACACTGCATTGCTATACCACAATTGTGATATTTGCAGTTTCTCACCTCCTCTAAGAGGCCAGTCCTGTCCTCAGGAATTCTACCCATTAGCCTAGTCAATCTTAGAGCATCAAACACACAGTCATTACTGGATGCACACTCTTAATTCCCACTGCAATAACTTTATTGCTTATGACAGGAGGGTTAAAGCCAAACAGGCATGCTGACTGATTTCTGCCAAAGTAAAGGCTGAGTTTCAAGAATGCTGTTTACACAAAGGGCTTGATTCTGATCTACCATCAGCATAATTTTCATTTATATCGATATAAGACAGATCCAAACGAAGCCTTTGGCTTGCAAAATATTTTAGGGCTCTTTGGGGAGAGGCAGCTTTGTAAAAACACAGATTATGAAGACTACAATTGCTGTACTTGATTCAAAGGAAAATCATGGGAAGATGTGCCTTTGATTCTAATCTTCTGAAGAGCCTGGCACTGCCAACGAGGTGCAGTACGCCCTGGCTAGGCCTGAGCTGTTTGCAGTTGTGGGGCTCCCTGTAGGTTGGTGGGAATGCTCAAAATTTGCCTCAACAGAGTTGCTAGTGTATTGTTAGTTTTGCTGGTATAATCTCAATCCTTACCTTCCAGTTTAGTTTTGTCTGTGAATGCCTGAAGATGGTTTTGTTTTAGAGTACCTGTAATTTTTAGCTACTTTAGCTCAGCAGAACCCTGTGGTGGCTGAGCTTCTTGGGATACAAAAACTTTATAAAGGAGCAGAATGACAAGGAAGGAGTGGAAGCTTCTTTCTTACAATCCACCGCTCACTGGAGTCAAATACCCTTTCCTCATAGACAGCTCCCTTAAAGTATTCAGGTGCATATGGATGCAGTTAGGATTTATTAAACCATTCAGGCAGACCGTCTCTTTTCCTTTCATGCCCTCTAAGACTCTGCAATTTTATATCACTTTGCATGAGCTTCATAGATATCATGATAACCACTGTAGCCTGTGCAGTCATTCTGGAGTGAGTTTCTCTGGCCATTTTTTTTTGCTTTTGCCATGGCATTTTGTTTGTTTTTTTGTTTTTAACTCATTGCTTCCAAGGTTTTAAGGCCTGTCCTGCCTGCTAATCAATATAACAGTATTGAAGGTAAAATAGGGCTTTGAATTTGCCTGTGGTTTGATGGGAGGACCATGGGAGAAAACCTCTAGGAGAGCAATAGTTCTGGTGTCCTCAACATAAAAAGGATATGGAACTGTTGGAACAAGCCCAGAGGAGGGCCACAAGGATGATCAGATGACTGAAACACCTCCCATATGAAGATAGGATGAGAAAGTTGGGGCTGTTGAGCCTGGATTTGGAGAAGGCTGCGTGGAGACTGCATAGTAGCCTTCTAGTATCTGAAGGCGCCCTATAGGGATGCTGGGAAGGGAACTCTTCATGAGGGACTGTAGTGAGAAGACAAGGGGTAATGCGTTAAAAATTAAACAGGGGAAGTTTAGATTGGATATATGGAAGAAATTCTTTCCTGTAAGGGTGGTGAGGCACTGGAATGGGTTACCCAGGGAAGTTGTTAATGCTCCATTTCTAGAAGTGTTCAAGGCCAGGTTGGACAGAGTCTTGGGTGACATGGTTTAGTGTGAGGTGTCCCTGCCAATGGCAGGGGAGTTGGAACTGGATGATCTCAAGGTCCTTTCCAACCCTAACTTTTCTATGATTCTATAATAGTGAAATTATCAAGATAATGAGTATCATTTGAGAACAATACTTAGATGCTTCTGGTGTTTTTGGGAAAGCCAGATTGAAACCCTCAAATTGATGGGACCTTTAAGAGTGACCAAAAACACAGGAAAGTTCATGATTTCTCAAAGACATAATCCCAACTCATTCCACTTCTACAAGGTAATTAGAGTTGTTAATACTTGTTCCACTGTTGCTGTAGAATCTGCAATAATATAAGTCTTTAAAAACTGTTTAGATAAACATTAGGCCTATTTTATGTAGGACTGATTATTTCCTGTCAGTGAACTGTCTGAACCCATGAATTCCCTTACAAACACAATTACAGCAGTCTTATAATATGCAAAGTATTAAAGCCTACATGTTTATTTTTAAAGACAGAACACAGAAACCAGGAACTGATGAAGTCAATAGATTGTACATAGTCATTTTAACACAGGAAATTGCGTCTAAGAAAATAACAATCGTTGGGCCAGAACTGCAGTGGGCCTAAATTGCTACATCTCCATTGACTCCATCTTAATGATGTACATTTATATCAGCTCAGAATCTGAGTCATTTTCTGCTTCTAACCTGACTCAAGATCCTGCTCACCAGCAGCTCTGTCATGAAAAATCCATTTATTTAGCACTGTTCTCTTGGAATGAGAACAGAAGGCTCTAAAATCAGACAGGAAAGCTGAACTCCATATCTAATAAAGGCCTCAGTCTAGCATAAAGAGTTTTCTTGTTTTTAATGACAAACCTAACCACCACAGACTAAGTCTTAATTACCAGGTTCTGATACTGACATTAAAGAGACCTTACTCCACTGACTCTCTCTGGAATCAGTGGGTGTTCTTGCAGAAATGCTAGATGATTTAGTGGAAGTAGATCATCATGGTCTTCTTTCTTTAAGAATGTCTTTACGGTCAATTTTCTAATGCAATTTCTAGTTGGCTATATTCTCTCCAGAAACATAGTACTCTCTTCCCATGGAAACGGCAGTAACTAATGAAGTTGATTTTGTGTTCTTTTCTCTATTCCAGCATATCAGGAAGAACTTCAGAGATTTTTTAATGCCTCTGAATTAAATTACAGATAAGAGCAACAGAGTTTCAAACCTGAACGATACACTTAATGCGGTTTGTATTCTGAGCTATATAGGAGAGGAAGGAACTGCAGTCCGAAGGAAAAGAACAATGATGTTTTGCTGCCCAGTTGCATGGGTGCACATATGGACTGCCACTGGGATTTGAAGAAGTTTCACTGGAGATCCTGGGAGGACAAGCAGGACCTTTTGCTTCAAATCTCTATCCTAAGGTCACTGAAATTGTGTGGAAGCATCATCCTTTATTCCCTCTGGGACAATAGATAAGTTGTAGCTTTAGTTTGAACATTCTTCCCAAGCAAATTCCATGCAATTTTATACCATTGTTTCCAGCCCATTATGCTCAGTGGTCCTTCTGACTCTTCTTTGTGAACAGCATTTCAGTTGTCACTGAGGCCCGATGCCATCAAGACAGCTTGCAGTACTGGGAGATCTTCAAGCGAAAATAAAACTGTCAAGCTCATCTGGTCTTCTCTAATGGATATAAATTAATCCAGCAATGCATGCCAAGTTTTTTATGAACTGTGGTGTTATAAAAAGCATGCTGCCAATGAGGTTAGAAACCTCATCCTTTATGTCTTGTGGTTTAGGATATATATACCGTAATGGAATGCTAGAAATAGCAAGATGTGTTAGTTTAGGCAGTTTAATAAGAATGCCTAGGTTTATGAATTGGCTTAATTTGAGTTCTTCTCAAGCAGTATTAGTTCTCCCTGTCTTCAATTGTTCTTTTTCAGTGGTTTAGATACCACTACTATTACTGGCTCCTGGTTGACTACATACTTGACAAAGTTTATTATGAGGTCATGATTTTCCGGCATCTTGGAAGAAGCAGTTATGGAATGACTGCACAGAAAGCTTGCTGCCATCTCAGAATGCATGTGCAACAGTGAAGAACACAAAATGTAGAACCATCCCATACTGAAAATGGACTTGTTTTTTGTCTGGATCTCACTTTCAGCCTGTCTTTGCTTTGGTTTCCATTTGCATAGTTATAGTAGCAGTTACATTAGCTAGAAACTGTTGGGGTTTGTTTTTTTTTCCCTGGGCTAAGTGAATTTAAGTACCCATAACTCTGAAGAGGTAGCAGGTAGACTGAGAGAAAGAAAAACCAGCAAAGCTGCTCAGACTCATGAAGTTTCAAAGAGTGAATGGGTACAGAATGGAGCAGGTTCCTGCATGTCCAGTCAATGTTCCACCACAGGCTGGCTAGACAGTCTGCTTATCTTCATGCTTGGATACCCATGTGGCATATGTCTCCTTGTGTTCTCCATCTCCTAGGCTTTGAGAAACACTGCTTGTCTTGGATTTCAGGACTGAGACTGTTTTCATGCTGGTTTGTGAAGTGCTAAGAGCTCAGACTGGCTCTCTAGGAGTCTCCAAAATTATCAAGCCAAATAAAAACTTTGCTAATATCACTGTGATCTGATATTAAAAACTCAAACAAAACAAAAGACCAAAACTCAAAATCCACCCTATTATCTCTTGTGTGTAGGTCAGAAATGAAGCTTCCAAATTTGAGAAGTTAATGAGGTAGACATGTGGTCTCAGTCTCCCAGATAAGATATTAGTTCCCTCAGCCCAGCTTTATTTTATTTCAAAGTTATGACTACTCAGCAAGTTGCTATATTTGCTGGCTGCTCATCATCTGATGCTGGAAAATGTGATTCCAAAGTTTTCAGCAAGTCTGATGGAAGTTGTATTTAGTGAAAAAATTTTGGTTTCCAGCTTCCACAGAATGGAATGGTGAAATGTTACCATAAAGTAGAGGTTTTAGATAACTTGCTTAGAGGTTTGAATGCCACAATTGTGCTAAAATAGGTAGATTATAGCTTTGCTCAGCAACTGAGTTCTATGTAGCCTGCCAAGGACATGAGAGCCTTATCTTTCTGCAATCAAAGAGATGCAGTCGTTATCGTGGCTGCTCCTGTAAAATAGGTAGCCAGCAATAAGTGACCAGATGTATTAATAGCATACTTCTCCATACAACTGAAGATAAATAGTCATATACATTTCCTCATCTATATTAGAGGTGCACTTCTCATTAAGTTGGACTTCCTGTGCAGAAATAGGTCTATGCACTCCAACAAGCAAGATCTAAAGTGTCAAATGCCATTCTGGTTCCTGCTAAACATCAAAAGGATTAAAAGCATCACCTGTGTTTGATGGCGCTGTTGTAGCTCCCATAATTTATCATGGCACTGTGAATTGTGCTTTTTATATCTCAACAAGATGCTCATACACTGTGCTCTTTTCATCTCCACCTCATCTATTTCAGAATAAGTCTTTTAATAAAGGACCTGCCTCTATTTCCAGAAAACATCTCAAACTTCTTGAGCATAGCTGCAATTTAAATCATTGACAAGAAAATTAATAAATAGTAGCACACAACCAAATGCATCCCAAAAGATGTGGAGATGATTTAATGAAGTAACAACATAGGACTAATTTAAATTAAAAAAATCATTTATTTAATCCTGATATTAAATTTATGCAGCTGGAGTTTCTTCTTTCCAAAACTCAAAGTCACCTCATTTAAATTGCCAACTGAGGAAGGTCCCTGGCACTTGCTGGGGAAGAGTGGTTGAGCACATGATTTATCATCATTCCATTTAGAGAGTGAAGAGACAAGCCATGGGCACCATTATAAATCCCTCAGCAAAACTTATAAGGCCTTTGTCTTAAAGGGACCGTCTGAGTCACTTAGTCTCCATTCTTACTGCTGCAGGTGATCTTGCAGTACATGGTGAGTCCATCAGGTCCATATCAACATATAACAATAAATTGCCGAAGCTTCAGTGTTGGAGTTTCTTTAAGCCTCTGGAGCAACTGCATATCACAAAGAAACAAGAGAGATATGTTCAGCCCTGACAACATCAGGGAATTTCCTAAATGAAAACACACAGATGGGGCTATGAAGAAGACAACCCTCCACTCTGCACAGGAAGGCAAGAAATTCCTCCCAGACCCAGAATCTGGCACTGACTTTAACCAGGTGTGTATGATCCTCAGCCTTGGTTTGGTATAGCTTGACACTTTCAGGCAACTCATGTGTCCCATCTCCAGCTGTGATCAAGCTCTTAATCTTTAGAGGAAGGTGAAAGAAAGACAAAAAGTCCAGTCTATAAGCCAAGTAAGGTCTCAATGGGGGAACATCTACATCCTTCTTATTAAAATATCACATAGCTTGAATTCATGGACACTGTTTGTAATATTTTGCTTCATTTCCTGAGGAAATGAGGATTATGCAGCTGTGCTGTAGTTGTTTGTTTGTCAAGCTTACCCCCGTTTAAGAATTTCTGAGGCTGTTGGTTGATTTCAGCGCAGTCTGATGGAAGGGAAAAGGCATTACAATCTTATGTTTTAAATATTCAGGAAAATTAGAAGTGGGGTACAGGACAGAGACTAAGTGAGTGGGAAAGGCCACAATCTGAGCTCAACATTGTTATTTGAGATGAGAGAATCCCCATGGAAGGGAGCCACCGGAAGCCCAACAAATATTCCCTAAGTCCCAATGCTTAAGGAACAACATGTTAGTGCATTTTTTCCTAATCCTGCTAGAATTCTAATTGAACTGGCCTATTCCCCAGGATTCTTTTCAGCTTTCTGTTTTCTCTTCCAGCAACTCCACTTCTAGCTTGGTGCTTTCCCCCTCAGTCCTACAACACCTCCCTCTACCTGCTGCCCCAAAACAAATCCCAGTTTGACTTACAGGCCACCTCAATGGATATCCCTGCTGCAACAACACATATTTCCCTTTATTCTGAGGTTTGGTGAGCAAGAAAAAAAGAAAGGATAATCCTATTTGTTGTATTTTTAGAAATAATAGCTTGTTTTGTTTTGGGTTTTTGTTTGTTGGCATTGAGACCTTAGGTTTTGCTTGCTGGAAAGTTTGGTTCTAGACAATAAGGAACAACATGATCAAAATTTCTGATCTCTATTTGGGTAAAACAAGGTGTTTGAGTCACCATAGCCATTCCAGAGTGACTGTCCTAGTACTCCTTTAGAGCTGTTCAGATTGTCCTGCTTGTCTCCCCACTGTGAAATAGCTGTGTGCCATAACAAGAGCTAAGGTACTGTGTCACCAAAACGTGGTTTTCCCCTATGTGTGACTTTTCATTGACTTCAAAAACAGGAGTGAAAAGTCCAGCTTGGCTGTGTTTCATCAGCTTTATTTAGTATAGAGAAAGGAAGGCTGACAGGTCTGTATAGAAATAAATCAGTTTTCACAGTGTGTGTGTGTACATACGCACATGTCTACACATCCACTCACCTGGACAAAAGGTTTCAGGGAAACACCTGAAGGAAGAACTGTTTGAAACAATGCTGGCACAAGAAGAAAAGAATATGAAATGGCCGTAAATAAGCTTGTGTCTGGAAACTAGGAGAATGCTTCTAAGCATCAGACTGTTGTGATTTCTCAACAATATCCCAGTGGAAAGAGCAGAGGCAAACAGCTTGTTGCTGTTCCCTTGTTGCTGTTGGGTTGTAAGTGGGATGGCAGTGAGAGCAGGAGCTGTGCCCACTCTGATGTTAGGAAGAAGATGAGCAGTAAGGATGAGAAAAACAATACATTTGCCACTTGACTGAGAAAGTTTTAAGCCCTAATTTAACCTCTTGGCAACTGATTTAATTTCATGTAGGTAGACTGTTAATCTTGTTGACTGCATTTCATGCAGAGTTGACCACACTCTGAAAGGCATTGCAGAGATGGCTTTGGCCTTTTCCTGGTATAGCGGAGGACATAACCATCACCTCTAAGATCTCTTCCCTGTAAACAGTGTTGCCGTTTTTGCAGGAGGCAGACCTTCCTCCCCTGCGACATAAAGCACTGCAGCTCACTTTTTCTCCCGCCTTGCTATCTTCATTGTGAACAAAACGCAAAAAACTTTCCTCTTATCTCTCTAGTGGAGCAGAACAGAGGATCCATATTATTGACTGAGCTAGGTGAATATCAAAACCCTGCTGCAGTAAAAAACATGCCTCTGGCAGCAGTCGTTCCCTCTGCCAACGTCAGGACCTAGATCAAATCTGCAGTACCATTCACCCTGCACTGGGCTGACTTGTGTCACACCATACTTGGTGGCTGTCCCATAGAGAAGATCTTCCTTTAATGTTATTGTACTAGCAAAAGGGCGAATGGGCAAGGGAATAACCCAAAGTAGAGCATAAACTTGCAATTAAAAACATGATCCTCTCTCAGCCAGGCAAGTGGGGCAGTGGAGCAGGACAGATGTCTTTCAGTACTTTCAAGATACATTTCAAGCTCTGCACAGCTGGAGCTATTCAGTAGCTCGCAAAGGAACTCTGTACCCCTGCCAAGGCTCTGCAGCTGCCAAATTTGCCTTTATTAGCAGCAGCATTTCTTCTCCTCCATAGCTGAATACAGAACAAGACTGACTTTATTTTTCATTCAACCTTCCCAAGCATTCTAAGAAAATCACAATAATCACTTAATGTGTGAGTATGCATGTTTTAGAAGTGTTTACACTCCCACACTTATAATGGTCTGGATGCAGAGCCCTGCTAGAGCACTGAACATCTCTTTCTTGTTTTGTCCAGTTATACATCTCATCTACATTTAAATCTCTTGTTACTCATTATCTGTGAGCTCTTCCATGAACAGGTCTTTGTCTGGGCCATGCTGCTCTTTGTAGGTGGCATTCCCATGCATACAAATGGCTGGAACAGCCCTTAAGTCCCACTTAAGTCCTATTTTAAGGATCTAAGTAGTTTTCAAGTGCTCTCTGTGCCTCTTCTGGAGTGAGGTGAACTTAAGCCTGCTCAAATACCTGCCCTGCAGAAGGGAGCCAGGGTAGCTGTACATAAGTAAACTCAGTCTCTCTTCACTCTCCTTTGTTGCCCATTCATGATTCATTGCTGGTCACCTACTGATGTTCAGATTTTAAAGTGTCTCTTCAGTTGAGGACCAGAAAAAAAATGAGCTAACTTGGAGGCTGGACATGCACTCCAAATGATGGGAACTCCATTATTTGTCTAAGGGTTGTGGCTTCATTTGCCACCTGAAACCTTTCACACAGGGTTTCAAGCAGGCTTGATGTAATGGGGCATGTAAAGGCATGAAAATCACCTCTTCTGAGTAACACAAACTTCACAGACAAGTCACAGGCAACCTGTAGCCTGTCCCAGCTCTTTGGGAAATACTTAAAAGTACATTTTCAGTAATTAAAACCCAATTGCCAATGGCTGAGTAGGATTTCTAAAACCAGTTCCAGTGTTGCCACTTAATGGATATTCATAATGCATTTAAATATGATATTAGTCCTCTAAGGACTGAAGCACTTGGCAGACAACGATGGAGCACACTACACAAATGCCACTGTGATTAGATGAATATTTTATTTTCTATTTTTCAGACAGAAAAATGAAAGCAGGGAATTCCTGTGACTTTCCTGTCCCTGTCAGAGAATTTGGTCTAAGAACTGGGAATACAGCAAAGCTATTTTACTCCTGTGAACTATGTAAATCTTATCACAGAGTCATGGAAACAGAATGATGTGTGTTGGAAGAGACTTTTGCAAATCTCATTGCCTGGCCACTTGCTTAGATCAGGTTACTCAGAACAAATTCCAGCTGAGTTTTGGATATCCCCAAGGATGGATATTGCACAATCTCACTGGGCAAATTGCTAAAATACCTGACTAGCCTCATTGGGAACTTGTTTTCTTAAAATCTACCAAGAATTTCTACTCTTGTGAGCTGTCTCCTTGGCCTCTTGCCAGCTGTGAACCTCTAGAAAGGTCCTGGCTCCATCTTCATCATATTGTCTTCTCATAAAAACAAATTATGACCACTTATTTCATCACCTCATAAGATTTTCAGTTTTATTGCTCCCTTTTTAATAGCTGCGGTAAAGTCTTCATTTTATTAGAGATTACTTCTGATGACACAGCTAAGTATGTTCCAGATACTGTAGACGAAATTGTATTTGTTGTGGTCACTCAGTTCACTCAGTGAAATAAAAAATCAATGCAATATATATATCTTTCTAGGTTCCACCCTTGTTTATGAAGGTTTTCCTGATAAACTCTGGCTACACTAGCACTTTATTCTGAAAGAAGTTTCTCCTGGGATGCATCCTCTGCAGATGGAAACTGTCACCGCTCTATTAAAGGGACCATAATGAATGCACTTGCCAAGGTGCATGAAATGAAGCTTTACCAAAAGAAAAGGCATGAAACAGTATGAGAAAGGATGTCATCTACACCAGGGAACCTGGACAGCTTTCTTTAGATAGAATAAATTTATGCCTACTAGATATGGTGGTGTCTAATACGGTATTTTATATTAAGCTTGAATAACTATCAAATAAACATAGTAATGCTGACATAAAAATCTACTTACTTTCTGTTTCCCATGCTAACTGAATACTAATTGACAATTATGTACATATTACAAAATCATAGAAGCCGAGAATAGTTTGGGTCGGAAGAGACCTTAATGGTCCTCTACGTCTGACCTGTTTGCCAAGGCAAGGACATCTTCCACTAGACCAGGTTGCTCAAAGCCCTGTTCAACCTCGTCTTGATCACTTCCATGGATGGGGCAGCCACAGCTTCTCCAGGCAGCCTGGTCCAGTGTCTCACCACATGTAGGCATATGCTTCTTATTAGCATATAAGTGTCTGTAAAATATATAGAATATATCATATATGTCTGAGGACGATGCAGTTCACCTTTTGGCGATATAAAAATACTTTTGGATGAGGGGAAGTATAGAAATTTGCAAAGGAAATTCCAGGGGGGTTGGAACTAGATAATCTTAAGGTCCTTTCCAACCCTATCTATTCTATGATTCTATGATTCTATGATCATAATAATTCTCTTATTAAAAGAAGACAAAACCTGATACACATGATGCAGTCACATAAAACAATAGTGATATCCTGGATTTGGAGGCATCTAAAGCTTTTCACATCTTTCTACTTTATGTGACAAATTCTAATAGAAAATTGTATCAGGGAGTGACTAATTTTCAGTTTCACTTCTGGAAACGGCCTTTCTCTTGGGTTTGCTGGTGTACTGAGAGCAGCTGTATGACAGAAGGACCACATTCCAGCATTGTTGGTGCTCCTCTGTTAAGTCCCGTGCTAGTAGGGGCATTAATACAAACCAAGTTTGGCCCTGTGCCTTTTTAGCTCATCCTGCTAATGCAGGGAATTATTCTGACAAGTATTTCTGTGCCTGCTGTGGCGGTGTCCTCCAACTGCCTTTATCCTGCTGTTCAAAATTAGTGACACAGAGAGAAAGAATAACTTCAACAAGCTGAACACTTTATAGGACAAGTTCCTCTGAGCAAATGCTCTAGAGCTGCTTTTAATGGGAGTTTCATGCCATCCATAAAAAGATGAGCAAGCTAGACTCCTCTCAGATGCCTGTAGCACAGTTGCCCTTTGCTATTTAGTTTTTGGAATAGCTTTTCTTTGGTCCAAGAAAGTCATTTATTGCAACTGACGTCCCTTGGAATAAGAGTGAAATTCCATCAAACTTCAAATGGACTCTAATTGTGTAGCAAATAGGTGGCAGGAATGTTCCCAAGTCTAACACTAAAGCTCTGCAACCAGCCAAAGTGAGATGGATTTAATTTTAGTCTGACTATGGATTGTTTGGAGTGGTTTTGTTATTTTATTTTACAGCTATTTCTAAAAAAGCTATTTCATAACAGCAAACACATCTGGGTTACATATTTTCCCTGTGTGGCACTGCAACAGCTTCAGTCGACGAAAATTAATGAACTGTAACAATATGGTTGGAATTTAAATGCAAAGTTGGCGCCAGAATCAGGAAACGGGCAACATTCCCTGGTTGTAGAAACATGCAGATCACCTTTTCTCACTTATGAAACATTAAAAGGAAGAATATCCCTATCAGTGTCCTAGTTATACTGTCAGCATTGAACCCATCCATAGAGTGCATTGCAGTGATCTGGCACCTCTGCTGAGATGCACCAAACTGACTCACTCTGACGATGAATTTTCCTCAATTACTAAACATGAATATTTCCCCAAGGGTGTAGCTTCCATTGAAGAGAGTTTGGCATAGAGAGAATGTTAACAGATTTTACTATTCTGAGTCATAAATTGTGTAGCAGTCCCAGTGGTCTCATGCATGAGATATTGATCTCCCAACCTGCAATCATGAGTTCAGGTCTCTCATGGGTAAGACTTTTTTCTGCCAGTAAAAAGAAGCAAGACAGGGGACTGCTTAACTTACAAAGAAGAGTAAAGGGCTACATTAAATGAGTGCTGTGCAAACACATTGAGAACTGCAGTGGTGACTATGAAAAGTTGTAGATTTAAATTAATAAAGACTCAACACATATTTTCAGGTTAAAATAGTCTTCCTAAGAAAAAAGGACAAGGCTGTACTGGTCTGGGGTGTTAGGGCAGGCTGCATGTATCCTGTTACCAAAGGGCTTTTTGGACAGGATAGGCAAACCCAGGGGGAATAACCTGCTTACAACAGATACTGGACAAACAGATAAAGACTAGATGGCTTCTCAAGACCCTTCCCCACCATGAGGTTCAACAGTCAAGGACCTCTCTAATCACTCTATTTTGAAAACTGCATACATACATTAAAGGATTACTTTTTGATTGCTGCATGAGCTTGGTAATATGTCACAGAGACATAATCTCTAACACCTGCACTGGATAGAGTATGACTTGTTACAGAGGCATAGTTTTTCTGATCCAGCCAGATAGAGCAGTGTGAATACCCAGAGTACAACAGGGCAAGATTAGCCCAACGAGGTGTTAATTTTTATTAGACCAAATGGTACAGCTGGAAAAATTAAACAAGTATTTGGGTGCACCAGACCTCCCTCATCTCTGAAATAGAAACAGCAGGCTTCAAAGCTAAATAGAAATAGGCAACATTCGCTTTGCTGAATGTATCATAGATCATTTCTGAAAGAAAAGGTATAAGGCACCTGTAGAGAAAACAGGTAGGAGGATGAATCTTGGGGGTCAGAGATGATAAGGTGATTATCTCCTAGGAGCCAGATGGAGAACCCATGGTTATTGGTGTATATCGGAGCTGTGAGTTTTAGCTGCCAGATGCATCTTTGATAGATGTTTTTGCAGGTTCCCTTTGAAGCTCATGGAAAGTTTGAATGCTGATCTTGAAATTCCCAAAGATGGGCTTGCAAAAGACTCAAAAGAGTTTTTTTTTTCTCTAAAGTACTTTCTTCTTTCATATCCAGGAGCCAGTATTTGTCCCTCAGGTCAGGCTCCAGAGAGCCCTAAGATACTGGTGAAAACGCCTATCAAGTACTCATGTCTAGTAGTAATAATCAGTCGAGCTGCTGCATCTCCCAGCTCACAGCATGCCAGCTGAGGCACAGCAGACAGCAATGACTACGCTGTTAACCTGCAGTGGAGGGGAGGTAAAATGCATCAGCTTAAGCTTCAGCAAGAGCTCTAAACCACTGTGTTTAAGTTGTCATGTGCAGCAGCCTTAGGAAGCGCACACAATGCATTAACACAGCTCAGTTGCTGCCTAGTGACCGAATTGCATATCTAAACCTTAAAAAGCATTTCAAAACCATCATTTGCAGAAGATATTCATTTTCAGGATCTTCAGTGTCTGCTTTCCACAAAGAAGGAGTGAAAGGCACAGCTCGCATCTCATAGGAGGGCCTGGGTATCGGTTTTCAGGCTTGCCTGTGCTAACTAAACTCCTCTTCTTTTGACCTAAGAAAAAGTAAGAGCCTTAATGGTGCAGATTCTCACCCACTAAGGAACAAGTGAGGCTCTGCTCATGGAGATCATGAAGGAGAAGCCAGAGATGCTGAGAAGTGAAGACCAGGGGCTCACAAGTCACTTAGTATTTTAGGTCATTGTGCTCTTGGTCTGGGACACACGCTATTATTTTCCCAAACTGAAATACCACAGATATTGGGAAGGACAATTTAATCCCTATCCCTGTGAATATTCAATACAAGCAGTCTGGCTCTGAGATTATTTTTCGTTCTGTTTATGTCACCAGTGCCTTCTCTTTGTTCTCATTGCAGATTTCCTAACCCTCAGTCACCTGTAGTGTTCTACGTGATTTGGAGATTCCTAGGACAGACATCCAAGAACTGACGTTTGGCTGTTCTCCCATATGGATTTAATACATCGTATTTTATACAACTAAGTGCTTCCTGTCTGCAGATCAGAAGCCCTCTAGGCCACCAACTGCCACGAATAAGCTTTGGAAAAATGGCTCCAAAAAGCTTTTGAGTGGGCAAGAATCATCTTTTCCAAAATATCGCTAAAGGTTACAAGATGCTGATATTTTGGTGGTTTTTTTTCCAAGATAAATTCATTGATAACCTTCCCACATGATATTTCACAGCTACACTTTATACTCAGGCCTCTGGGAGTATTTGGCGGCTGGACTCATTTGTTTGCAAATACAACTGATGTCAATCGGTTGTTCCAGTGAGCAGGGCAGGCTGCCAGCTCCTTCTGCAACAAACTGATTTTAGTGCTGTTAGATTCACATTTCTGCTGCAGTGCATTAAGTACTTTATTGCTGAAATATGCACAATGGCACTAATGATGGATTTACTGTTCCCCTGAGGTGTGCATGGGGGGAAAAATACCCGAGCCTTGGCTGGCTGGAGAAGCTCAGCACCTCCCCTGCAGCCAGGTGCATGAGCATGGATGTCCAGGAAAGGTCCCAGATTTGACCCTTTGGATGCACGAATGGCCCAAAACACTGATCTGAGATACTATAGGCAATGAAAAGAGGCAAGTAGCTTTGAAAATAAAGGTAAAAGGGAACAAGGTGTGGCAGACCAGGGTAACATGTGTTTTGAACCACTTGCTGTCTCCTGGGCCCCTAAATATTGTTAGCTCCTCAGCCAACTGAGGATACACAATACCAATGATCTGCACACTTCCTTGTGTGTCCTCCCCTGTACATGGGACATGGCAAGTATTTGTCTCATTATAATGATAGGTATGAGGTCCATAGCTATGGCAAACACTAAATGGGAAAATGGTTGTTTTCAGGATCACCCACATTTAAGTGCATCAGAGATGGTAAATGAGAAAAACATCAGTTTTCCCATACCTACTGCCCCCTCTATAGTCAGTATTTCAAGGAAATACTCATTTTCTTCTCCTTGTGATGGTGTTGACACATGGTTTTAGTAGTAAACTAGCAGTTCCCTGATAGTCCCAGTTTAAATTTAAAAACCTATATACACAGGCCCTCCATCATTGCTCAACTAGCAGTCTGGCATCTTTTACAGCAAAAGTTGCTTCTACATGGCTGAGTGATGAAGATACCAACCATCTGCAGGTAGGTGGTGGACTAAAGGGCACTTCTTTCAGGAAAGACATGTAGCATGTGCTTAATTCCCAATTAGGTGGAGCTCAGCACATGCTTAAAAGGTTTCTGAATAAAGATGGACCTATGATCATTCTTAAGAGATTTCCTGAATCTTTATCATCAGGTGGCTTTTTACTGGGTTCATTAAGATCTGACTGGAAACCAGAAACATTTTCCTAAAGGTTGTATATTTGTCCAAACTTTGCCAATGTAGGAGGGTAGGAAAGCATTTAAACAGGAAGAAAATAAATGAAAGGAGATACCAATTGAAAACAGAGACTCTACCATGGCGAAAATGGCCATTTAATTTTTCCTTCATATGTTATTTAATTCAAGAAAGCAGAAAAGTAATAAAACCACCCAATTTCATTAGTTTGAAATAAGTGTATATCATCAATGGAGATATTAGGTTGCATGAGTGTCATCACCAAGCTCTTTTAACAGCCTTCCACTACTAAAGGGCTGAGTGTTTTGTTCTGAGTGCATAGCCCTAGCTCCTTTTAATTTCAGTGGACACATGCACTCCATCTGTGTGTCTGGGATACTTCCTAACGATTGCTTCAAAAAGGAACATTTCCCACATGCTTTCTTCTGAGCTGTCAGAAACAGCCCTATAATTTATTGATCTGGCCTGATCAAGTTAAATGGGTTCAGCTCCAACCAAAGAAGTTCTAATAAAAACTGGGTACAGTGCAAGTGAAAATGTGCACAGAAAGCTCCTGAAATAAGGTGCAGAAGTGAAATGCTTCTGACAATGTGTTCACACAGTTGCAAGCAAAGAGGACAGTGCAGCTCAATGAATTGTACTTTTAGGCAGCTCCAACTAGAACACTTGCAAGGACATAAATGTTTCTGGACATTGAGATCTAGCTGGATGTAGGGCAACTGTGGTTTATATGCATATATCTACGACTTAAAAGAGAACTGGCTTATTACTTTCTGCAGTAAAAACACAGATGGCAAGAGATTCAACTTGGTGAGGAAGTTTGCAGCAGGGTATAAGTACACTGAAGAGCAGATCCTTTTACATAAAGTCTCACTTAACTTGTTCCTTGCAGCATCTCTGTGGGAAAGGAGTGTGATGACAGAGGATTGAATGTAGCAAGGATTTTCTAAACCTATAAGGTTTCATTTGGAATTAAGATGTATATATACGTATTACATATTTTCTTTATGTATTTTCTATTATAGAGCTGTGCAATATAATATCTCTGTGGACATGGAATCATAGAATAATTAGGGTTGGAAAGGACCTTAAGAACATCTAGTTCCACCCCCTCTGACAAGCCACAGTATTATCCTTGTCTAATTATTTCTTATTATTCTTGGGAACATTATACTCACAGCTTCCTTCCTGCCAGGTATTGCAACCTCGGCCACCTCTAGGGCCTCTGCCTGCTCATTTCTAGGTTCAATTTTGGGAGTGGAGTTTTACTGTCTTTGAAATTCAGTCCAGGATTGACCTGACCTAACTGTTATAAAGGTTTGGCTAAGAAAGAGATAAAGGGGAGAAAGGGAGAAAATGTTATTAAGTGTCTGTGAAAGTAATTTTTGCTTCCACGTTTCAAAGAGCCAAGCCTAAACTTGGTGCCTTCTCTGACTTGACTTTATTGAAGTTACACTGGGATGATGTCAAAGTCACTCAGCCTCACCAAGGAAATAGTTATTTCATGCACTCTGTTACAAACAGAAAGACTCAGTCCTAGGAAAAGGATTAAGACGATACAATATTCCAGAAAACACAGGCAGACAACTGAGATAAGCAGTGTGAGAGTGAGTGGTGTTAAGTTTTATAGGTTGTATTTGGAAATCTTCCTTGGCAAAGGTCCTTCTCAGGAGCCAGAATCTGACTGGCAGCAACCACAGCTCCGAGGAAAACTTACTGGCAAAGAGTTATCTTTCCATCCTTGGAGATGAGGGATGAGTCAGGGAAACTGTCTATCTGCAGAAATACCCTCAAAAATCCTGCCAGTTACAAGGGTGAAAGCTCCAAACCCAGCAAACGGAGAGAACTTGAGGGTGGCAGTGTCATATGCGAGGAGGAGCTGTGGGAGGCAAGGGATTGTCAGGAAGGAACATTCCCTGTCCCAGATTCCCTCTGCTCTGCAGCAACCGCCTGCCAAGGACTATTGAGAAGTGAAGCAACACTCAAAAATGCTGCACTTGTGTCACTATGAGAACATATCCCTCACGTTTTACACCATGTGGTGCGAAGTGTGTATAGGATACTGAAACTTGGAAAAAAGGGTCAAAAGCTCTGAGCTATGTCAGTGCCACCCGAGCCCTGCTCTTGCATGTGCTTAGCACTGAGCACCCTGGAGTGCTGTTGCATTCTCTGGCTTGCCCTCTGCAAGTCCGTCATTTTGGATTTGGCAGGAGCTGGGGAAATGCATGCAGATAAATGAAGTTTGGCTTGTTCTCGAGCATGAAGTTCATGCCTTTGTGAGTAAAGTCCCAAATTGCTTTATGTATCTTAATGAAGTGCCTGGTAGAGTGATTAGGAGTTCAGTTGCCCCTCATGGACCCTATGCAGTTAAAGGGGAGGTAGAGAGGCATGTTCCAATATCATCAGATCCATCCTCTGCACTCCACTGTCTTTATCAACAGCAGAAACTCTGAGTTTGTTACTATAATAGAATCATAGAATCAACTAGGTTGGAAAAGGCCTTTAAGATAGTCAAGTACAACTATTACTATATTAGCACAAATACATGGATCAAAACAGTTAGGCAATATGGAAAAAGCCTTTATCAACATTTGAGATATACTCTTGAAACAGAATTGGCCCTCTGAGGTCTATAGAGAGCTCTTTCAGGAAGTCACATGTAGCATAAAAGGCTGAGGTTGTTGAATTTAATAACTTACTGGCAGACATATTTAGAGTCTAAGGTTTAGCATTATTTTTATGTATTAGTTCTCTCCATTGACCCTTAAGATTCTCTCTTTTATAGATATAAATTCTGCACAGAAATAGTCAGTGTGACCAGAATTAAGAGGCAGTGGATGGGAGGTGCAGTGCTGTAACTAAGAGATGATCTGAGCCTGAATTACTGTTATTTTTTGCTATATGAATAATCCATGAATATGATACTTATATTTACTTGATGATCTCATGAACGAATTATTGTTCCTCCTTTCTGGCAGCCTTACCAGTATGCTCAGTCCTGTACATAGATGAAGCAACATATAGCTCTGGTCGGTGAAAGTAACATGAATTTTGAACACAATCTACATTTTTAACTTCTAAATTTTCTTTCATAAATTAGCTGCACATTTGCTGTGCAGAAACTTTCATGCTCACATAATTCAGCTGCTGAATATTCACAGAAAGTGACTGTGGTCAAGTCTAAGTTGATTTTTTTATCCTAACTGTATCTAAACCACTGTTTTTCCACCTTCCCCTGCCCTGCGTAATCGCAGACAATGCATTTATGCAACGCACTTCCTCATCCACCAAATTTCCACTGAATTTCAGGCATGTGCTCACGTTCAACAACTACTTACATACGTTTTTCTTGAATGAAGGAGCAGAGTCTCGGCCCCAGAGCTGGGGAGGGTGCAGTCTGAGTGGAATTCCCAAAGCTCCAGTGGGAAGCTGGCGCTGGGCTCACTGCGTTGCCAAGGGCTCCCTCACATGGCAGAGCACCTTCTGCTTCTTGCCATGCCTACAAAGGGTGCTAAAGAAACCAGCTGGGAACCGATTCCTGACTTTTTTAGGAAACTTGGATTAGAGCAATGAATCTGAGTCTGTGCTTGCTTAACACTCAGAGCAGAACAGACTGTAAGCAGTCATTCCTACTTCAGCCTAGTTTGGGTTGCAACTCTGTTTTATCTGTTCAGTTACTTAATGAGAAAACACCAAAGTTGGAATGCTTGTGTCTTATAGTACCATTCCTGGAAGAGAATACTGTACACTGCAACTTCCAGAAAGGGTTTATTTAAAAAATCTTTGCTTATTCATTAAGCTTTTCATAGAAATGTACCATTTTATTTACCTGAGTTAAGTTCTGGATTCTGACCAGATTTTTCTCTTTGGCTTGCCTAACAGTGGGTTTCTGTCTGTTCTTACAATCAGTCTGTGTTCTGCTCAGAGCAATGCCTTCCCCGAGCAAGCCCTGTGTTTGTGGAAGATCTTGCCTTTGGAATAGGGGTCCATGATTTCTCATGGTCAGATTCAGTGATTAAGATGCCATCTACTTCAAATCCACCTGTAGAAACAAACAACGCTGCAGCTGTGGGTTTGCTATTGAAATGAAAAACCACGCTCTCCAAATACAGAGTGGGAGACTGGATATTCATGATAACACTGGGGAAAGGTAGTTTCTTCTGCACAGGGAGCTCAAAATGCTTTCCAAGTACTTATTCACTGAACACAACTATAAGACGTATACATGGGAAATCATGAGCCTCCTGTTACACAGCTGGGGAGTAGGAAAATCAGACTTTTTACTTACATGCTTAAGCTGAGATTCATCTTATGTAGCCCTAGAGGCCTTAAGTTAGATGTCTGATTTTGATCTAATCTAGCATATTTTACATCCCTTTTTTAGGATTAAATAAATTACCATCTGAATCTACCCACTTGCCCCCAGTTCAGTATCATTTGCTCAGGCTTAAGCTTTTATTTTTCATATGCCCTAAATATTTTCTCAATGAGGATACAGTCTTTTATGATGCCTACTACTTGTTATGGTCTGGGAATATTAAATCAACCTCACACCAAGTCCCAGAAATTAAGAGCCATGACTGGTTTGCTTATTTCATCAGCAGCATCTCCCTAGTCTTGCGCATTATACATGGGATTTCACTGTGACCACAGCGCTCACTGAAATGGTATTTGTGGCCTTAGTAGACTTCTGTCTTTGAAAAAGTGTAGGCTCTGGGGGATTTAAAGGTTCCTTTTTGCTTCATCTGTAAAAACAAGGAGAGAGATGTATGGGAACAATATGTGGGATTTCAACTAGTGCCATTGCAGGAGTCCTTGTTTTCTGGTTTTCCCCTCCAAGGTTGTTCTGGCTGCCCATGCCTGTTGCTTTCTTGTGATTTTCAGACGCTATGTGACACAGCATAGTAGTGAAGTTCAGATAATGATTTGAGTTATGAAAATGTTGCATTTTTCTTCTTTCTTTATCTAATGTGTGAAATATATAAAACAGTGGATACTTCTGTCCTCCAATTAGGCTTGCTGAAAATTCTAATAGCAGATATTGGTTTTCACCACATTGGACACCATAAACACATCTAAAGGACAAATAAAATTCAACTTCTTCCATATGCCAATTATCTGATAAAATACTCAAGCTGAGAAAACGAATCTGTTTGGTGACAAACAGCTCTGGGTTGGCAGATGACAACATTCACTTTAGGATTTTACATCGTGTCTGAATTAGCTGATGCAAGATGAAATCAGTGAATTTTAACTCAGAGTAGCTGGTAAAATCCAACACTTAAAGGGAGCCACAGCTAAAACCAAGAGTTGCCTTTTATTACCTATGGTTAATAAATATGGCTTCAATAGTAAGTGTGAGAAGATCAGTCTATCCTAGGAATGCTCTTCCACCTGACAAAGTAGAGAGACAAGGAGCTGGAGGATGCCCTGTTTGGCAGAGAATGACTTTATTTCCTTTGGCTGGCAAATACCAAAGTATAAACACTCTACTCCTAGGAGGAAGAGCAGAATAGGCTGTAAGCAAGCATCAGGAGTAACCCTTTACAAAATCAGGGCCTTATGCATGAGCTGGTGGAAAGTAAATCACTAGTTCATGTGTCTGAGCAAAATGATGGGGGCCATAATTAATTAGTTAAAGGTATTGACTGTGGAAAACAGCTAAGTGACAAACTGAAGGCCTGAGTGTGAATACTTTGTAATGCTCTGAGATGTCCTGCACTTCAGGGTTGTGCCAAAACACAGAGACCAAAGATGTTCACAGTGTTGGAACAGCTGCATCTTAACTCTTATTCTTAGGTTTACTTGAATAAATATCACCCAGGCTGAGTCCTATCATAAAGGGCTTTAGAAAGCTGACGAAGTAACAAAGACGCCTCACAAAATAGGTCTCAGTCTGAATGCTGGGCTAATATTCTCTAATCCCAAAGGACTTTTCAAACAAACGTATCCCCACAGAGGTCTATTTACTCAACAACTGGCATTTAAAAAAGGTGTATTACCGAGATCCAGCATTCCTTGCCTCTGTTTATATTCTGAAAATCAATATCACAAGAAGAGGAAAGGGTCTTCGGCTGTTATTATCCCTATGACTTTACAATTCCTCCTTTCCCTATTCCCTCCTGAGATGCCTGTGAATAGCTAGGAATGAATAATATCTTAATTGCCCATGAAAAATATACTCAAGTGCTAATATAAATATATACTCAGAATGAGGACTTCAAGCTATAGAATGTCTTATTATTTAGGAACTGTAATTATTAACTAAATGGGTAAATGAACGAAGATTTGCTTGGTTTCTCAAATCCAAGGTTGTACCAGATTGTTGATAGGAATAAAACAAATTTTACTTTGGTTTTAGTTTATTTTTGTTTATCTCTTCCATCTGATTCTCAATGTTGTAGTTAAATGGAAAAGGAAGATGGTGAAAGAAAAATAAATACATATTGTATTTCATTATATCAACCATATACTGGATCTTTGAAATAAAAGCAGTAAGTCCATAGATACGTGTAAGAGAGAAATAACTAAGTCACCAGTCTCTTTTCACATTCCAGCCAATAATCAGCAGTTCATATCACACAGTTTTAGAACTTTTTAACTTCTATGCTTGTCTATGCCTTTCTGCATCTTTCTTGTGGATGTGCATCTACGTCCTGTCTACATTTACATTTTTCATCTGTCCTGACAGGACAGAGTATCTCGGTGAGGAAGGGTGTACAAGACAGGGAGTCATCCTAGTGCTGTGTGCCAAGGGGCTTTGGTCCTGCTGATTCCTGCCGTACACTTAGATTAGCCTCACAAAACATACCGTGGTCACTGGGAGCTAAATGTGAATTTGAGTCTACTTTTCATGACTGATGATGAAGACCAAAAAGGTATCTCCATGCATCTCCTGACTTTCTAAGTCCAGTTCCAAAGAAGTGGTAAATGCCACTGTTCAAGGCCAGGTTGTACAGGGTCAGAGGCGACATGGTCTAGTGTGAGGCATCCCTGCCCATGTCAGAGAGGTTGGAACTGGGTGATCTTAAGGTCCTTTCCAATCCAAACCATTCTATGATTCTATGAGTGTAAATCAACACTGCCCTGTCCATGAGGCAGTACCACTGATGCTCACCCATGGGTTAGCAACCACTCTCCTGCACTTCTTCCCAGCTGTCCCTCAATTGGAAAGTATGCAAATGGCAACTTCTTAGCAAACAGGTGATCTTAGGGGGGGCAGAACTTGGCTTTTCTCCAGTGCAAAAAATGCAGTTATTTGGGTTTGTTTTAATTTGTCTTACCCCAGGGATGTGTTTGTGCAACAAAGCTCATTTTAACCATGCTACCTACTATAATCTAGCTCTTCTTGGCAGTAGAGTTCAAAGGAACTCACAGATCTGAAAAGCATTGCTACCCTTGATTTTGGCCATGCGGAAACTGAAACATGGAAATAACAGCATTTAGATCAACAAACACCATCCTTGGTGCAACATCAATTAACTTGTGTAATCCTGCAGAAACCAATAGCACTGTAAGAAGGAAACTCTTTATGAAAAGCTGCTGGAAATTCCTCATTTGTATGACTTGAGAGTATAATGCAGGAAGTAACATTTCAAAATAATCCTATTCCAACTGACAACTCCATAGAGGAGCAGCGCTCTTTAATGACAGATGGAGATCTGGTGTTACCTGCTTGAAGAATTCTCTGCTCTTTACATTGGTCCTAGCTAGTTTAAGGGCTAGATGCAGTCAAGGGAACATTACCGATGTGTTGCAGTGATGTTAAGATTATGAGATGCCAAAGCAACTCTAGCAGTTTATATGGCCAAGCCCCTGTATGTGTCACCCAAATGCAGGGGAGAGGAACATGCCAGAAATAACCAAGATAATTCAAGGGTATTCTAATGCTTTAGCTTAAAGGGGCAGTTTGACTAACAGTCAAGTTCAGAGTCTAAAAGCAACATGGTGACAATGGCTGCAGTCACCAAGCCCTAGAAGCATAGAATAACTTAGGCTGGAAAAGACCCTTAAGACCATTGAGTCCAGTTTTATACCTAATACAGCCAAGTCTGCCACTAAATCAAAGTTTCAAGCCTGAACTTGAGTGCAAGACAAAGGCAACAGACATGTAGTGAAGATCTGCAGACCAAGCAAGCAGCTTTCCATCTGTTGACACCATTCTGTAGATTGTGATATCTCACAAGGCCATGCTGATTGAGATGCATACATGCTGACTACTTTGTTGCATGCAAAACTGTGTTGTTCTGTGTTTTCACTTCCAGATCTGGAAGATCTGATTGAGAAGGAGCAATGGGATGTTAACTCGAAAAGCAGACTTATGTGAGGAGCTAACAACCTTATGAGCCATCTCTTCCTCATGGATACATGATTCATTGTACTTGTAATTCAAGACTATGTACACATCTTTATACTATCTCCTGTCATAGTACTGAGGACTGCGGCTTCTAGTACCACAGGGGATGGAAGTACTGCAAAAATGTTGCCCCTTCATGTTGTTCCAAAATAATGTTCCAAAATCTAACAGAAGGGCAAGTTCAATTGTGTCTTGTGGTTTTGAAGAGTCTGCAGTGAGGTTTTGATCTCTACTATATGAATTAGTAAAGTTCCCTGTAAATAAACAGTTCTTTGAAGACAGCATCCTCTCAGTTCAATTTATACAGCCAACATATACCGAGGGTGGGCTTGACTTCTCCTCTGGCTGGACTAGACTTCCTCTCAAAACTGAATGTTGATGAGATAATTTCTTGCAGATTCAGATTGTCCAGTGACAGCATTTAGTAAGTAAAATAATGTAAAGGGCTTGGCACAAGTAGAGAAGAGAGAAACACCCAAGTCACATCACCTACCTCTGCCTCTGCCTTAATGCAGCAATGGATACATTGATTAATGTTGATCATTTTTCTTAAAACTTCATTTACTTTTGCAAAAAGTTACAAAAAGGCAAATAATAAATGAAGTTGTTGTCAGTATTCAAATCGTCCTTGATATTACAGAATTTACAGTGGAAGTCACACATGGTTTTGTCTATAACTTTCCAATGTAAAGACCATTTCAAATATCACAGACTAAAAGAAGAAAGATTTGGGAAGAAGAAAAAGTCACTCATTCAATTATTTTTTTCAGTGGTAAAAGGAAAGGAACAGCACATGAATAAAAAATATCTGTGCATTTTAAAATAGTAATATTCCCCAGAATGATACCACAAAACTGTTTAATTTAAAAGAAATTATTTCTATTTTTTTTAATTTCAGATTGGCACTTCATGGTAAAGGTGTTACAGTTCAAAAAATATTCATTTTTTAATAAGACCCATTTTCCAAGGAAGAAATTGTCACATTTTTCATGCAAGTAAAGGATACGAACATGTTATCATGTTGTCTGAAGCATCCACTCTCTTGGATGCAGTTATCTTTAATGTTTGCTGTCAGCCATGGAAACTACACATGTTTTCCCTTTTGGCACCATAATGACTTTATCACAGCTCTAAAACTCTAGAATTCCGTGTTGGAAAAAAAAAGCAAAGAGGAATTCAGCTGCTCTTGTAAGTCTTCTGTGCTATCTCTGTAACAAGTCTGACACTTTTCTACTTCAGAAAAGTGATAACATTGACATCTTTTCAATAATCCCTAAATTCAGTGAGTTCCCAGAGGAATGGAGGTATGAGCATCTCCTATGTTGCAGGGGAGGCAATCTCTTCTGGAGCTGGATGGCAGACCAAGGGCAGGACGATAATGAGAGGTCACACACTGTCTTAGACTTGCTTGTACAGTTGGGAACAAACAGAAAATTCCCATGCTAGGTTTCAAACTGTTCAGAACCCAAAAAAAGATAAGACCTGCTCTGACAAGCCTCTTCTCACAGGTGGGTGCTGCTACGGTAAGTGTGGGAAGTACCTGAGAATTTACAAAGTGAAGGAAACGTTGAGCAAGCCAAAGCCTGTAAAGGTGGTGGAAAAGTTTCTAATGGCAGAGGGACAACTGGAAGCTTCTCAGTTGTTGCTGAGGGGAAGGAAGGAGTGGTTTCAATGTTCTCATTCTGGATTGTGCACTGCAAAGGGACATTCCATGTTTTGTGGGAAAGTCCAGACAGAAGGAGTTAAGACTGTTTATTGCTAATTTATCTCTGAGGTGTTTCATCTCAATCACTGTATTGTGAACTTCATGGAAGGAATGTTGCTTTGAATAACGCCGACGGGCTGGACAATTTGGTCATGCAGGTTTACAGGGTTAATATCAACACAGAAAATGTTAACATTATTGTTAAGGTCTAGATTCCTCAACTGAGCCTGGATCTCCTCCAATTGCTGTTTTTGTGATAGCAGCTACCATCCAGAAGTTATAATCAAGAGCATCTTGCCATGGGCTTTAACCTCAGCCAGATGATCAGCAATTTTCTTTGTCAGTGTGAGCAATATAGATGATACAGCATGCAATATGTTGCAGCAGGCACTGGAAAATTCGGACGAGGCAGCAGAAATCCTCAATTTTTGTGCCATTATAGCACATAAATCTCCTGCATTTGGAGCACAAAACTAATCCCAAGGCTGTCTAGAGTCTATATCCTGACTGTGTGGAAGCTTCCCAATCACATCCAGACAGGTTACACCATAGTTTTGGGACCTCCCTCCAAAGGCAGAGCAGAGATAGCCAAAGATATTGATGTCAATGCAGCGGCAGGCAGCTGAAGTAAAGCTACAAAGCCCATTTCATCCATTAGGAGTTTTGCCAGCAACTCCTGGTGTGCAGTGCTCCTTCTTCTACCACTGGTGATACCTCTCTGCAGTGCTTCATCCTGCTTTTTCAGGCAGAGCTAACAGAGTCAGCAATGTGACTTGTCCAAGGCCACCCAGAACGCGCCCAGGGCTTGGGATACGGTCCACGTCTCCTTGCTCCCAAGCTCAACAAGACCTTCTTTCCTGTAGGTTGCTGAGCAGCCTGGCACCAGCCATAGCAGACAGCCCTGCTTCAGCTCTATGCAAGAATAAACTGGGCACAATTTCCAAGTGATCCCAGGGCTGTCTGCTGGGACACAGGGAAGAGCCTTCCAATCCAAACAAAGCAGGGAAAGTGCTATGCAAAATCACTTCTCCATCCCCTTCCTTCCCACTCTTTCTCTTCGAATCTTGTTGACAGAGGATGTTTCTCTTGGCCGTAACCTGGTCGTTGGTATACCCTCCACATGGGCTTCTGTGGCCCCCAGGGGTAGAAGTGCTATTTCACAGAGTTTCAGGATTTCAGGAACTGGCTTCATTTCACACGGGTATGAAATCTTGCCTTCTCTATAATCTTCCATAAAGGAAATGCCTCCCAGCAAATTTATTCAAATAAATAAATACATGGATAGATAGAGAAATAGAAAGAGAAATATATTTTCTTGGGCAGTTCCAAATGGTTCATTTCAAGGAAATTGTGGCTTTTTTCCTTTTAGATATTGAGTGTTTCTAAAGGATCTGTCTTCAGACGAAGGGTTTGGAGAGCACTGTGTAACACCCACTTGTTCTAGCACTGCTCCAACAGGGGTGCATCAGTCAGCTTGATAACAAAGAATGTGGCACAGGAAAGAGAAAATTTAAACCCAAAGTTGTATCCTAAAGGGAAACCAAAGCAAATTTAATTTCAAAATGCCAAAATAGCACATTTGGGCACAGTCAGAACTTTTCCTTTCCTTTTCATATGATTGTGCAAAGCTTTTAAGATGATGCTCCAATCGCTGAAAGACCGGCATCAAAGCTTACCAAATAGCCCCAGAGGAGATGTTTTTATTTCCCGATAAAACTGATTTTTTAATGGATCAAACATTGCTCTCTTGGTTTTTCAAATGCACTTCTGCAGAGATTATTAGGGAAAAGGAATGACTACAGGTGCACACAGCGCTGAATCCTGATTTCAGCTTCGCCACTTGTTCTGCTGTGTTTAGGGATGCCCTTTGGCACAGCCAGGTTTTCCTGTGACAAACAAAAGAAACAGCTTTTGCCAGAGCCTGTTTATAGCACTGTCAGGAAGCACCAAGCTAACCGAAGGTACCTGCGTGCTGTATGGAAGCAGCACAGTCCACATGGGAGCTGTGTCTGCAGTTGCGCTTGGCAGAGCATGGCAGAGGTTCTGCTTTGCTTTTCTAGCTCTGTATTTTCTGGAAATCAGAGAGCAGGAATGACTGGAAACACCAGGGCTTGGGATGCACCGCGATATTTGACTTCTTGTTAAAGCTCTGTAACTGGTCTCAAAACTCAGGCCCTCCTCTAGAGGTTTGAAATCTGACATCAAAAGACCAGACCACCATTCACTATGAGCCATTTCTAGAAATCTCAGTCAGCCCTGCAGAAAATGAGAAAACCTGCCCCTGGAAGTTAAAAGAACAATCCATACATAAGTGTTTTTAGTAACTACTGTGTGTCCTTGCTGAACTAAGTTATTTAACCTGAGGCTAAGTTTCTTCCCAGGCTCCTAGCCCTGCGTGGCATGTTTTCTCTGTTGGAGATTCAGTACTTGTACATCATGTAGTAAATATAAAAAAGGAGGTTTACAGCTCAGTGAATAGAGAAATCTCTTTCCAGGTCAATGCAAGAAATTATAGAGTATTGGAAAGCCCTAGTTTTATCTCCTGCCAAAGGAGAGATTAAGCTACAATGATTCCCAGGCCCAGGGTCTTTTTTTTTTCAATTCATTTTGCCTCTGCCTTCTTTGAGTGCAAATTGACAGAGACGAGTTTTCACTTCAAACAGCTGTCTGTTATTTGAATGGAGTCAGTTCCTAATCCCACACATGACTGCCATCAGAGGCTGCTGTAGTGGAAATGTTTCTAGTATCAAAACAAAGCCTCTGGCACAGAGATCTGTTTGAGAGGGCTCTGCCTGTAACCTCTGCTTTCAAATCCTATCTTTTCTCTGAAGGCATTGCTCTGCTGGCTACCAGACCAGTCATTACCCATTTAATGGGTAGTTCGCAGCAGTTTTGCAGAAGGGTGGGCAGGAAGGCTGCTGAAGCACTGCCAGCAAGACCAGGGAGCACTCCTATCCACCCGGCAGAAAGCCACGGCCTCTCTAAGCTCTACACTAAATGACTACTGGCTTGAGGGATAGGGAGAAATGGTGATGAGTTCCTGCCAAGTGCCGCACACATCTCCTGTGTGATTGCCTGATCTTCCCAGGTGCCCTCACATAAATGGCATGAGGGTCTACAAGTGGAATCGAGCAATAATGAGGACAATGGTTCATCTAGCATGGAGGTTTCACTGATGTTAAGTAATCCTATGCCCTGGAGGTTAGCAAATGTGACACTCACCTCCAAGAAGGGCCAGAAGGAGGATATGGGCAACTACAGACCTCTCAGTCTAACCCCAGTGCCAGGGAAACTTATGGAAGAAGCTGTCCAGCAGAAAAGGACCTGGGGATGCTGATTGATGCTGCTGAACATGAGCAGCTTGTGCCCAGGCAGCCAAGAAGGCCAACAGCATCTGGCCTGTATCAGCGAGTGTGGCAGCAGGACCAGGACAGTGATCATTCCCCTGTACTGGGCACTTGTGAGGCTGCACCTTGAATCCTGTGCTCAGTTCTGGGACTCTTACTACAAGAGAGACATTGAGGTGCTGAAGTGGTGTCAGAGAAGGGCAAGGGAGCTAATGCAGGGCCTGGAGCACAAGTGTGATGGGGAACAGCTGAGGGACCTGAGGAGATTTAGTCTGGAGAAGAGAAGGGTCAGTGGGACCTTATTGCTCTCCACAACTGCCTGAATGGAGGCTGTAGTGAAGTGAGGATGATCTCTTCCCCAAGTAACAAATGGTAGGACAAGAGGAATCTGTCTCAAGCTGTGCTAGGGGAGGTTTAGATTGGATATTAGGAGACAACTTATCCACTGAAAGGGTTGTCAAGCATTGGACCAGGCTTCCCAGGGAAGTGATAGAGTCACCACCCTGGAGGTATTTAAAAGACGTTTAGATGTGGCACTTAGCGACGTGGTTTAGTGGTGGACTTGGCAGTGTTAAGTTAATGGTTGTACTCAATGATTTAAATGGTCTTTTCCAACCTAAGCAATTCTATGATTCTGTAAATCAAGAAAAGATGCACTCTGTTTAGCGTAATTACAAAGAAGGAAAATCAATATAAGATGCTCAAATAAAAATCAGTTGTTGGAATCCTTCTATTTATTTTTGCTTTTAATGTGTGTTTTCCCTCCCTCAATTTTCATTTGGAAATCAGAGCTTCAAGTGAAGTGGGCTGAAATAATGAATGGGACTGTTCTGAGAATTCTAGTTCCCAAAGAACAGTTGCTGGAAATGCTTATACCAACCATTAATACTAGAATTTCTAGATGTTTGTGTAGAATAAACATTCTAGGTATTTCTCTATTTACATGCCAATCCATGCTAGTTTCTCAGAAACTCAAAAGGTCATGCACTGCTAATCTACATAACATTTAATTCCAAATATTGCAACCTTTGTTTGCCTCAAATTAGGGAGAAATAACCAATCAGGTGCCATATGCTACTCAGTCCTTTCTTACCCCTCATGTTGACAATTTCCACACTGAATTTTGGCAAGTGACTTGCTCTGTTTGCCTTATGACCTATCTGTATGACCATTAACTTTTGTTGTTAAAGAAGTCCATCCTCTCATCTCATCAGGAAATGTTTCTTACAGTAACAAGGAAGCTGCACCTCATCTTGGTCACATTTACACCAAGATTTGACATAGAGTTAAAAACACACAGAAGCAAAGAGCACGAAGAGACAGCTCAGAGAGGCTGGTCAGCGGAAGTGACCTCCAGAAAAGACATGCTACTGTGAAGCACCCTCAATTTAAAAGGAAGTTCTCTTCCATCTTCCCCAGCTCATGAACACACTGACCTCTAATTTGTCAGCCTTCATGGGGAAAAGCCAACAGATAGGAACAGTTTTCAGTCCAAACTGAGTAACTGTTGTCAGGAGCCCAATAATAGATGATGAAGAGCAATTTGCTATTAGCCCTTTGGGAGGCTTCTGCAGGTGGTGGCAGCTGGATCAGAGCCACAGACATCTATGAGCTGTTGTTTTTGTCTGCCATAGAGCTGGAAGGGCAGCAGTGTGGGGACCGATCTGGGTGATGGGCTCCAGAGTGTGCCCTTGGGCCAAGCCAGCAATTGGACCAATCCACTGATCTGTGGTGCAAGTCCAAGGAGAAAGTCCCTAAGGTGTGGCAGACACCCATCCCAGGTGGTGTTCAAGGCTGGGTTGTACAGAGACTTGGGTGACATGGTTTAGTGGGAGGCATCCTTGCCCATGGCAGGGGGGTTGGAACTTGATGATCTTAAGGTCTTTTCCAGCCCTAACTATTCTATGATTCTATGACACAGAAAACAAGGTTGCATGGGAAGTTATGTTTTCTGCACACCATATGCTGTGGTTTTCTGCAAAGAGGCCATAAAACTAGAAATATTTGTTTGTTTTTCTGTTCTTTAGGTGAATAGAAACTCCCCTTTTCATCACTGAAATAACATCATCTTGGAGACAGGATCCATCCTGCATTCAAAACTCTCCAGGTGACTTCAGTCCAACAACACTAAGGCCTTTGCCTGGATGTAAGGGGATTTTACTCAGATCTCTGTCTTGCATGACCTGAGATGGGTGGGAAAAGCAGAATGAGAAATTCCCATTACTTCCCGCCCCTCAGGTATTGGCCTCTGCTCCTGCCTCAGCAGTCATTACCCCACTGCTTGGTAGTACAAAAGCACCAGGGGTAAAATATCTATCTGTAGCTTTTTTATTGAAAGGATATTTTTAACCCTGTTTCAAGGGCCTGCAGAATCTCTCCACAGCTATCTGTCCTAGCACGTCAGGAGCAACAGCTAATGGCAGCACATGGGCTGGGATTGCTGAGAAATAAGGACATCTCTGGCCAAGGTCTTCACCAGACCTAGTATTTTATAAAACGGCCATTTTATTTAGCTTCAGAGACTCCCGTCTTCCTGTGTAAAGTGCAAATAAAACCCTTCTGCCTTTCAACAGACTTTGTCTGGAGGGAGGTTATTGATCGCTATTGATGGATGCTGTTCAATTGCCTCAGGTGGGCAACACTATCTGGAAAAGTTTATTTACATGTGCATTTGCTCACAGTTTGGGACAACGGGATAGTAATGAGACAGAGTTCTCAGATGGCGATGAAAACTTCAATCTTTACCTGAAGTCACAGCTATGGAAGTGGGACATTAACAAATTCTTGTTCAACTAACTGGATATCTTTCTTTCCAAGTAAGCAACAATGTTCAATCTGACCGTTTATTTGGGATAAAACTGTGAAGTTTTAGTTTTTAACTTTGTTTTTTTTTTTTTTTTTTTTAGAATTTTTGGGAGGTATCTTTTTAAAAACAGCAAAAAAATTGAAGAAGAAATTTTAATGAAAAATCACTTTTTGACCTTTCCCCAGCTCCTCACCTGGAGAAGACCTTCCTCAATCCACAGTGTTTCCAGGATTTTTCCATCACTTTGAGGAACAGAAAGTGTTCAAAGCCTCTTTGCAGAGTGGGTAGACAGAGAAAAATTATCTATAGTGTTTGGAATCCAAATGGTGCCATTGGTAAGACAGTGAATAAGCACATTCCACTCATCCAAGTGGTAAATTGAACCATTTGCTTATTTTTCTATGTCTTTCCCAAGCAGCTTTGCTGGTCTGTAAATCTCTATTAGATTAGGTTCAAAATGGCTGCACAGGTCAGTTTGCGTAGCATCGCCCAGACTTGATCTGTAGTGGTGTTATTTTGGGGAATTTGCCTTTCCTGACAAGGAACAGATATGTGGAGATGGAGGGGTAATCATGAAATGCTTTAAATAAATGTTCTTGTTAATGCACATCCCACAAGCCACAAGCCACAAATTCTCCAGGGGACTTTGCCAAGGGTTTCTTAAATGTGTGTTCTGAGAAACAGCCCCTCTTCATCACCATCCTGGTCCCTCATAGCCCAGCAGAGGGTCAGGGTGGTCTGGGAGACCAAGGCATAGAAAGAAGGATGATGGACTGGAGATTGCTGGCTGGGTCCTAGGGTGGTCATGTAGGACCATGGAAAGGTGGGAGCTCATCCCTCCTCTCTGGGCATGCAGCATGTGTGCACGCACAGCATCAGACATGCAAGAAAGGAGGTTTCTGCAGCATGATCCTTCAGATAAGGATGTCCCAGCTCTGCTTTTCTCCACAAACTATCAGTCTGTTTCTCTGCCGCAAGCTCTCCCTTGCTTTCCCTGCTTCAAAACAAAAGGTCTCTTCAGGGAAGGCCAAAGAGCAACTGGCTAAAAATGAAAAAAAAAAAAGCCTTCATCTTTCCTTCTTCTCCTCTTAGGGTGTTGGAAAGGGCATGCTCCGCATGCAAAAAAACATGCTGACTTCACACTCTGCTGGAGGAGGCAATTTGAAACCAACAAAAATAATTGTCACTGTGTTTAGCCAGAGTCAATAAAAGCTCTAAGGGCCTGGCAGTGTCAGACTCGGGAGAAAATAAATTGCCAGTTCATGAGGACTCCTTACAATGTATACTGAAAAGAAGTTTTCTTTCCTTTCTCCTCAGAACAAGGTGATGGAGAGAGCTGAGATGGGGGAGAGCCTGGCAACGTATATTTCATGTCTACTGATATTGTTTTAGCAGTGAGCAATAAATTGTGGGGTCTTGAACGAAGGCATAGGAAAGGATAAATAAAAGTACTGCTCACACAGATTGCCTGTTGGATCACATAGTAAATCTAAAGTGTCTTATCCTTAGAGACAGACAAAAAAATTGTAAAAGCAATAGGGCGACATGATCTATGTTTTCCAAAATACCTATGATTTTCAATATTCAGAGACACAGTCAAGGTCCTGATTTCAGAATCAAGAATCAGGAAGAGCTCAGCATAGCCTCCTTTCTGCTAGATAGCAATAAAATGAAGATTAGGTACCTTATTTTTTCAGTTTTACCCCTGAAAAAATGAAGGTGCTGATCCTACACCTATGGGGGATCAGACTCGGGGAATCAGACTCTATAATCATGCCCAATCTCTCTAATAGCTTTGCCCTCTCCTTTACAAATCTTGCCTCACCTAAAACCACCAGTCACTTTTAAAAAACAAAGATAAAACCAAAGTTCTAATAGTTTCCAGGTATCATGAGAGCAGGAGGGAAAGTCATGTCCAAGTGATCTTTTTTATTGGATGTTTTAGCAATGTTAAACAGAATATGGTAAGACATAGAGATGAAAAGGGCAGAAAATAAGCAATGATTTCTATGTTTCCTTTTTTGTGTTTGCCCTCACCTTGGGTAAAACTCCTATTTTAGCCTTGTTTGTTTTAGCAGTGTTAGGCGCACAGCATGAGGGACTTAATTTTCCACCTGAAGCTATGTCCTTTGTGGTGTCAGACATCCATGCAGGCCTTAAATGTGCATGGTATATATGGGTCTATGTCTGAAAATCCTACTTTGTGCAGGAAATACATCTTTCTATGAAGAGGGACACACTGCTCAAACGATACTGACCTGTGTCATCTTTCCATAGTTTAAGCAAAAAAATGCTCATTCAGTGAGTCCAGAGTGATCTCGTGGTCATGAAGGTAACACAGAGAGCTGAGGAGCAGCATGCGCTGGGATGGGGCTTAAAGGAAGCAGCCAAGTAACCATATTTTCTTTAGAAACCTCAGAATAGGTGGAAAATGTTGGCCAGGGAGCAGGGTGGGGAGTTGGATTTATGTGTTTCTTTTGCCCATCTGCCAAGGAGACCTTGATACCCCCAAGAAGGCAGGAACATCCCTGCCAAACAACTAAGTAGAAATACTATCTTTCCTCTACCAGATCAAGAGGCTTGTGTTGCTTGGACAAGGCGACCATCATTTGCACCCTTGAAGCTGGATCTGTACTGAAGAAGACTGAACCAAAAACCTGGCTGGTTTTCTTCTGTTTGCATCTGCCATCCATGGCTACAAACTGAGGCAAGTTTCAGAAAGGCAAAATGAATTTCCATAGAGAAAGGCAAAAAGCTGAACACACAGCTACCCGTCACTGGAAAACACCCGCTGCTGCACATAAAACCTCTTACCATGTTTTTAATTAGATATGACAGCTCATGGTTCAAGCATGTGAGGAATTCCAGGCTAAATGAAAAGGGAACAGGCAGAGATCAATAGGGATAAAGAGGCAGTGATAAGGAGAAGAACCTGCTTAATCTTGGTTTTATCTCTGTTTATTTACCCTCTGTCAGTGGTGTCCTCCTGATCAAACACCCAGGCATGTAGAATCCAGTGCACTTAGTCCTTGTGACATGACAATAACAACAGACCTGGCGCTCACATCCCTGTTCACCCTGTTCCTTGGCAAACAGGGTTGTGGGCTGGCTGATAGGCAGCCATCCCTGCCCGTATTTACTCTCATCAGCTCATTGAGTCACTCAGCTCTGGTGTGTCTCCTTTCTTTTCCTTTGCAGCTGATAGTGTGTCACTCCTCTCATACACCTTCACACTTGACAACTTGCATAGCAGCCAGGCTGAGATGGGCAAGGAGAGTCCATGAGGTGTTAAGAGAATGGAAGTGCTTGGCCCTCACCTCCTGTCATCTCCAGGAGCTCAACTCTTTTCAAGCTATTTTTACTCTCATTTTATTTTTTAAGGCATAGAAATCACAGTTTGCACTGCTCTTCAAAAAAAGCATTGTGCAGATGAGAGGGTGAGGGTCTTATGAGGATCGTGGGGCTCAGCAGGGGACAAGACAAGTTAAGACAAGGCTGGGCACTGGTTAAGTGGGGATTTAATCTCTGATTTACACTTGTCCTTGTGGCTCTGCTCTATGTCAACTCCAAATTTGGGCCCAAAATATATTTCTTTGCTCCTTGGGGTTTCACCAGCCTGTTTACACATAGCAGGGGTGCTGGGCAGCCTCTTCAGTGGAGAGACGTGCAGGAAAACACCGCTGGGATTTTCACGAGGCATGGAGCCCAATATTCCCATCTGTACCAGGACCCTTTCCACTGCCTGGATACACAATTAAACTAAGCCCCAGGGCAGTTGCTTGATTTAGAGCAGCTGAGGGCATAGCTGGATTTTTGGAGAGCACACATGCTGTGACTGCAGAGGAGCAACCAGTCTCTAAAGTACAGAATATATGGCAGCCCATACTTAGCCATATATTCTCTGAGCTATTTCCAGCTCCCAGATGCATTGAATAAACCTAATTCAAGCAAGGCTATTTTAACATATCATTGCATCTATTTCCAGGGTGATTTGTCTGCCAAAAGTATGACATGCCTTGCCTTCCATACAAGGCTTTTCTACTGAAGATTTCATGAGGTAAAATATTTCCAGCTTTGTCCTAATCACCAGAAATCTGTACCTGCAAATTAGCAGTTCCTGTAAGGTACTAGAAACTATTAATTATCATAACTGCTAGCATATCATAGGTTTGACTTCCAGTCTATGTCAAGGTAAAGGGAAGATGCTGACAGCACATTTAAGCCCTTGCATTGAAAGTGACATTACCAAAGAGTGCATACAGCGCTTTCATAAAGCCAGATTAATTTCTTTCTAAATTTAAGACATTTCGTTGGAATACCCAAGCTAAGCTCAGTTTAGACTGTTGTCTGTAGTCTGCCAAGGTTGCCCAGAGAGTGAGCTGATCCATCTTGCATCTTCTGGTGGTGCCTCATTCTGCTGCCTAAGGAGACCTTGAGTGATGGTGTTGCTTGCTTAAGTAACTACACTTGTAGAAGAAGAATCAGATCAAGGCATTTTTACAAATTACTTTTTAACCTCCTCAGCACCTTTGAGATAAGCAGAGGCTTCACAGGCGTTCTATGCCAAGAAAATGTTGTTTTCTTTACACGTTTCCCGACATCTGCTGGGGACAGAGGGTGTGCTTGAGATGGGACTGGAAAAGTTGTTGTCTATCTGTCCAAGCAGGCTAAAAAAAATCTCCTTTCAGGATCACTAGCCAACAAACAGCAGTGTGTTTGAGCAATGTAAAGCTCTTAAGGTTGCATTCATAGATTAGACTTCCAGCTGACCCGTCTGTAACTATCATGTTATCATACAGGATCACCCACATGTCTGCACTATTAGCACAACTACTGTGCTATCAAAACTTCACTTCTAACCCTCATCCTCCTCCTTCAGAAGCAAATAGCAATGGGGCTGCTGAGATCTCCCTGCATGTCTCCTCACCAGTGTCCTGCAGGAAGAATTCGTACTGCCTCTAGCTGCAGACCTCAAAAACAAGCCCACTAAACATTACGGTAAGTCACTCCACCCAGGGTCATCTCTTCTTGGTGGAAAGAGCAGTGATTAAAGCTCTTTTTCCTGTACCATCAAAGACTGCCCTAGCAATGAGAGGTAAAAATCCCCAAATTGCCAATTGTTCTTCACCTACATGTTCAGTTTCTTGTCAACAGGTTTTGACTTCTTTCATGATGTGTTTGTACTTGAAGAAATCCCATGTATCCCTTTCTAATCCTTTCTTAAACATCACCCTTACCATTCCTCTTGTCATGACCCATGCAGCTACCAGAGAGTTGTTGACAACTGCTTATGTTATCAGTCACAGCTATCTTACTATCACCTTGCTCCCTTTTGTCTAATGAGCTATCTTTACCTCCAGCAGGTAGGCACAAGAATCAGATTTCTTAGATCCTACACTGACACAGACAATAACTATTTTAACGGTATTTGAGGCTTGCAAGGGCTGTAGCAGTGAATGGGGTGAGGAGTATCATACCAACCTGATGAGCTACCTGGAATGTGGGTGTGGGCAGGAGGAGCTGGGGTATTTAGTCTTGGGCTGTTCCTCACCAAGGTACTCTTTTTTATCATTCCAATAAATTCATATTAGATAATTTTTAATATTATTTATCTTTTAGTCAGAAAAGAAATGCAAGGACCAGAGCTGGCATTGAACCCCAGCAGACGGGATATATTCTAGCCTGTGTGTCCCCTTCAACCTTAGGATATTGGCGTCCAGAGGCCCCTGCAAGAAAACAGGTCTGAGTTATGTTCAGGCTTAGAATTCTCAGTATATTCAGATCCAAAAAATGCAGAAACCAGGAAAAGAAAAAAAAAAAGAGAGGAAATAAGGAAATGAGGGTGAAGAAGAAAAAGTAGGGGAAAAAAATCTTTGCTACATATTGAAGAAGGCAAAGCAAAGCATTTTATTAGATATTAATGGTGCATTAATTTTTGGCTGAGTATTTATTTTGACTTTCTGTTCTAGCACCTTTGCCCGTGAGACCCCACTTGGAGTATTGTGTGCAGTTCTGGTGTCCTCAACATAAAAAGGGCATGGAATTGTTGGAACAAGTCCAGAGGGGGGCCAGGAGGATGATCATGGGACTGGAACACCTCCCTTATGAAGATAGGATGAGATAGCTGGGGCTGTTCAGCCTGGAGAAGAGAAGGGTGTGTGGAGACCTCATAGCAGCCTTCCAGTATCTGAAGGGGGCTTATAGGGATGCTGGGGAGGATTCTTCATTAGGAACTGTAGTGATAGGACAAGGGGTAATGGGTTCAAACTTAAAAAGGGGAAATTTAGACTGGATCTGAGGAAGAAATTCTTCACTGTGAGGGTGCTGAGGCACTGGAATGGGTTGCCCAGGGAAGTTATGAATGCTCCATTGCTGGCAGTGTTCAAGGCCAGGTTGGACTGAGCCTTGGGTGTCATGATTTAGTGTGAGGTGTTCCTGCCCATGGCAGGGGGATTGGAACTAGAAGGTCTTAAGGTCCCTTTCCAACCCTAACTATTCTATGATTCGATGATTCTATTAGTTCTTTCTTCAATCTAGGTGTCTCTCAATCTGCTGATGAAATACATTTTCCCACTATTCTTTAAGTGTATGTTGCATCAAGCAATGTTAGACAACTGTTTTTTGCTCCAGCCTGGGACTGCAGTCTGGGCCTCTGTTAGCATTTTCTCCTCTCTGGGTTCTCATCCATGGCTGATAATTATGAATGTGTCAAGTGAGAGAAGCATGTACTTTTGCTTACCCACATAGGCTGGCATTTCTTGTCCCAGACACTTCATGGACATTTCTATTTTCTAATCTGTTATCTTTTCTGAACCTTTTGTCCATTTTGGATCATTCAATGACCTTTCATTACAAGTGAGTGGTGGTACAAGGTGTTCAACACAGACCAGAGCATAGAACAGGCAAGAGTGTACAACCTGAGCCAAACTGGGACTAAAGAGGTATTTTAAGAGGTATTTTTGTATCTCTGTTGACTTTTAGATGAAATAACTGGCTTGCCCCACTTCTTCAACCAAATATGGCCTGCCTTGTCCTGCAGAGGCTTGATGAGCATGCAGCTAAGGTGGTTGCTTTGCATCCAATGGCAGGAGTACACCTGCAAGCAGGAGAAGCCTGGTAGTCCACAGCTGCATATGGCTTTTGAAGAATTCGTGCCTTATTTTCCTGAGAGATCCTGCTCTTCCACTGCTTGCCTGTGTAAATGGAAAAAGGGATTGTTTATGTATGTATTTATATATTTATGTTTTTATGTATTTATTTATTTACCTTAGGACTGCTTTACTCAACCAATGAACTCAGAATTTTACTCAACCAATGAACTCAGAATTTTATCCTCTGTTGTCTAAATATCAGACTTAATGATACCTTATCAAGACTGAATTCACCTGCAGCAATCAAAATGCCTACAAGCACAGCCACAATTTCCATACTAGAAAGTGGGTGTCCATGTTCACACTTGTGTGGATGGGAAAGGTGAGGAGCTTGTGCTTCATTTAAACACCTACCATCAGAATCATCCTAATGCAAGTCTACTTGTATTAATATGTTGAAGTTTCCCCTAGACGAAGCAGTGCTGAAAGCAGGAACTTTCATTCCTAATCTTATGTGGGTTATCTGAAGATTGACCCAGTTGCAAAGCACCTCTAAACTGGTTTGGTTTTTAGGAGACCTGTTTTTCCACTTGTCACTACCTTCCCACCATGTATTTCTAGGATTGTTCCTTCAGGACAGGTCCTCTCAAGTCCAGCTTCTAGACGTGGCGGTGCTTCTTTTCTTGTCTTGTCTTTTCTATGCCATTTGGTCTGGTGCTTCTTGTCCAGAGATAGTGACCCTATGGCAGAAATCTTTTGTAAGGAGGAAAGAGGCAGCATACCTCACTGAACATGGTTCACCTTTAACGATGCTCCAGTGGTGTCCATGAACCATAAATCAAACCAGTGATGAGTAAGTAGCTCATTGAGTGTAAGTATATCTAATGCAGACATCTAAGGGAAAGTGAGAGTAAGCCCAATTCAGAGTTAAAATTCCCAAGGTAGGGGTTGCAGATGTGTTCTGTCTCTATTTAGAATCAGCTAATATAGATATACCCCAAACGACAGGGATTAGATGTCTAAAGGAGAATGCCAGCCACAAATTACATTGTATAAAGAATAAATAGAAGTATTGTTCAGGCTGGTTCATTTTAACCTTTTTAGTAGCTTGATTTATTTTGAGGTAGCTCTATGATCCATGAAGGTCCTTTGCCTTCTTTTGTCCTGCCTCTGAAACTCAAGCAATATTTGAAAATACTAAAATTAAAGAACAAGGTTACCCAGATGCATAAACTGGACATAGCACACTGACAGCATTGATGTCCTAGTGAGCAGAAAATGAGCTGACACAGAATGAGTTTCAGAACTTAACAGTAGATATAAGGAAGGATCTGCACACTGTTCAATAAATCTAAGACTCCTGGTGATCCACATGGTCCCTTTGCTCTTTTACTTATGTGTGATCATTAACAGAGATGTGCAGCCCATCAGTAAATCAACCTAAATACTTTGTTATAACGGTTCTCATTACAGAACATTGATAGATTAACTGTGCTCCATTTCAGTTTATGAGCAAAGCTCTTTGCTCTCCCTAGCAGTGTGATTAATGTGAGGTTCACATACTTAACATTAGAGACCCGTATTTATGGCCTTAAAAACATCAAGAAAAAAGCAAAATGTCTGCTGTGACAGCATATATAGTACAAGTGTCAAATTTTATCATGGATCCTTTCATCCATTATAGCTTCAAGAGCTGCTATCTTATACCAAGTTGACCTAGCAGACCTCAGAGCCTCATTGTAACATTCTTTGTGTGGTAATCCAGTTAAGAGCAAAATGCGGGCTAAGTGAGACATAGCTTAACACTTCCATACACTCAATAAAAACGTTACTGGGAAAGAAATCATCAGCAAGCCAAAGTCATTCTTCTCCAAGGGGGCAGGATGGAGTAAAACTTAGCCAAGCGAAGTGATTTTTTTCCCTCCCCTGCTGTACAAACTAATTGTACTGCTGCTACTGATGCGTGTGGTGCAAACGTGGGGGGGTCTGTAGGGTAAGGTTGAGTCATGGTCCAGGCAGACCATCACACCAACCTTTGCAATGATTACAGTTTTCAGTGATGCTGTTCTTTAATCAAGGTGGTTTGAAACTTAGCAGAGGCTTGCAAAAAAGTTATAATGGGTTTGTCTGCAGTGCAGTTTGAAAGCTTCAGTGATCTTAATCCACGTTTGTGTTGGACTCTTATGGACCTCACAATCCAAAACCTTGAGTGAGCAGAATAAATATCTCAAGGTTGGACATCCTGTTGCAAAGTCAGACTTCTCAAAAAGACTTGGGTTTCCTTTCACCCCCCTGTAATAGGGATGCGCCTGTAATAGGCTCGATCTGCTTGAGGAGCTGCGCTGCTCAGTGGTTGCCATCACAACGTTTCATAGATAAGCTCAGAGATAGCTTGACCAGCTTGATTTATTAATATGCTCCTATAATAGGACAGGTGTTACTGCATGAATAATACTGCCTCTATTCAAGATATCAGTTAAGCACTCAAAGACACTGAAACATGCATGTTATCACAGGTACACCTCAGTATCACTGTCTTCAACAAGACACCAACAAAAACTTGGAGTCAAGCACATGCTTAAGTACTTTCATGAATCACAGCCATTACACTGCTTGTGGTATTTGTGAAAATGCTGACAGATTGTGCAAGTTGTATTGATATAAGGTTGAGTGATTATTTGAACAGAAATGGGAAGGACTATCATCCAACTTCCTCCTTTTTTCTGAACTGGTTCAAAAGACACATCTCTCATGTGCTGAAGTTCCAGTGTGCTTTGGTTTCAGTGTACATTTCTATGGGTTTAAGTCACACAATGACAGCTAGGTTCAGGGATTGTCATTTCCGGGCATGTTTTGCCATATCTAAACCCAAAGAAACTATGTGCAGGATCAGGTGAATCAGTGAAGTGCAAATAGCAGAAGGAAACTGAATTGCAGTTAAAGATTCATGCAGCTTTATCCACAGGCCTGTGCAACAAATGAACAGGCTGTTTCTCAAAGGGAAGACTTCATCTGGTATCATAATATATACTAACCAACTTCCATCCAACAGTAGATCCCACGAAAAAGCTTGCAGGCAGCGCTGTTTCACATCAACCCTGCAATTTGAGGGTTAAAATGCTATCCTCCACCACCTAGAAAAGGGTTTGGGTACGTTTTGGTTTGGAAAAGTTTCTTTTTCGTGATAAAGAGCTCTCAAATTCAGCTGTGAGTTGTAGTTTAAATCACTGCTTCTAAATGCCTGGAGTCAGTGGCAGCTTTACTGAGCTGTGCAGGGATGGGAGCTTACAAAATGTCTCTGACTGATGTAAGGGGGAGGACTTGCCGAGGAGTTCACATTTACCCAGAGATTTATTGGGGAAGAGGGCAGGCTTGTGCCAGACATGAAAGAGAACATGCTTCTGCAAGATAAATCCATTTTGTGTTTATTTATCTAGAGTAGAAAAACGGTCCTGCCTAGTAGAGCATATGCTGGGCATAATGAAAGACAAACGTCAGCTTTTGAAGGAAAACACCCATTCATCAAAGGACACGCAAGGGCAAACAAGTTGTTCATTAAAACACAATTGAAAGGTGGCTTCTCCACTCCACCTGCTTTCCCAAGTTGGGGGTTGCATGGGAAACTGCTGCTTTTTTCACTTTCTGCTTACTCTCTGCCTTGGAACAGATGAAAGACCTTTCCCATCTCAGAGATAGGGGAAAAAAAAAACATCAAAACAAATAAACCAACAAAGCAACTAAACCTGGGTCCACAGTACTTCACCAGCTTTTTCTTCACTGCTTTGGAGAAGACCACATCTGAACTCAGTCTGATGTGATAGATCCTGACTGAAGGACTGACTCGATACCTGAGCCAAACTCTGGAAGGCACTTTGTGCTCCGAGCAAGTCCCTCTGACAGGCACTGGAAACTGGAAATGTGATACATCCCAAGGATCCCTCTGAATAGGAGGAAGCAATCAAAATCTTCTAAATTTTCACAGGATGGGAAAGCAATTTCCTCCTCCAGCTGTAAGAACAGAGCAAATTGAAAGCTCTCAGGGAAAGTAATTATTGCTCTTTGATGAGTCTATCAGGAAGCTAAGACTGGCTCATCGGTGTGAATAAACATTTTTGTCTGTGACCTAATTGTCTTTGTAAATCCAACAAAAAATAATCATCAGCTTAGTGTGTCTAGCATCTATATCCCTGCATATAATGTTGATTTCTTTTATGAAGTATTATGCAGATATATGGACATAACTAAGGAAAAGAATAAGGCAAACAGCTAACTCATATGGGGGGGTATCTAAGATTAATCCACCAATGTTTGGGCTATAGCTGATTTATATTGTTTCCCATTGCTCTGTTCATTCTCTGTGATTTTTCTGGCTGGTCCTCAATGAGACTTTTGGTCATATCTGTCGTTATATCAGTCATCCACATCTCTGGAAGTCATACTGGATTCACTATTCCCATGAAATATGAAGAGAAGTACGAGTGTTGCTATGGCTGCCCCTCAGACTGTCTGCAACTCTAGCATCACACATGAAAGCTTGAGATTAAAAACTTATCTAATCACTGGCTGATTTTTGCACACTTCTAATATGAAGTTACAGTTCAGTTCAGGCCTTTATAAAGGGGCCAGCTCATCCCAAAAAGATCATGTTTACAGTTCCCAGTTGTCAGCAATGACTGCTGCTTAAAACTAGAGGAGACTTTGAGACTCCTCTGTAAGTATAGATTAGATATAAGAAGAAATGTGTGGAAGAGAGAAATTCTGCTTTGCACTGAAACCTGCAAACTGAGAAGGAACAATACAGCTTCAATCCGGGAACACCTTGTAAAGCCAAAGCCTAGAAAAATCAAGGAGGTAAAATTACTCACCATCCTGATTGCAAAACATCAGTGTTGACATTTCTTTGGATGAAACTGGAAACTTATTAACGTTGATCCACTTTAGCCAGGGATTTTCTTAACCTACAAAGTTCAAGTAGCTGTTTCTTCTCCCCAGACCACTGATCTGGGTTTGCTGACTCTGAGACTAAATAGATGCCTTGTGTGAGTGACCTTATTGACAACACTTGGCACATAGGCTTTTATTTTCAAGAAGTGAGCAGACACCCAGGTTTAACTTGTGACCTATTAATATATCTAGCTGGGACACAGAAAGGTCACAGGCAGCCCAAGTTGTGCGTTTGTTTGAACAGCATACTACTTTGTGCCCACACATAGCCCAAGCCTGAGAGATCTGTGCGCCAGGAGGGAGGTGCAGTGTAAGCTCAACTGCCCGGGAAAGAGCTGGGACCTAAGGAGACATATTCCTCTTTCTTAATGGTTCTGTTTGTTCAGGGCTTTTTTTTCTCCTCTTTTTTTTCTGGTTCTCAATCCAGAGGAGAAGATCCTGGATGAGCTCTTTAACTGCATTGTCTCATTGTGCGTGGGGTCCCAAGCACACCTCTTTGTAACCATATTGAAAGGAACAGCAGCCCTTTCCATACCTCTCCTTCCACCTCTCTTCAGCTCATCTGCTGACCACCTAGGATGCTGTTAAGGAGAGGGGAGAAATCATAACTATTGTATCATTGATAGCAAGTGTTTATACAAGAAAAAGCCACTCCACTCACCTATTCCTTCCATGTCCCACAGCAGTTTGATTCCACACCAGAGGGTATACCAGTCTGCTGTCATGCTCTTCACAAGTGTGCTGCCTTTCATACTTGAGGTTTCATAATGTCAGTTTAGATAGTGTCAGTGAATAGGGGACATCTCTCCCACCTTTAGCTGGTTTAACAAAGTCCCTATAATCAATGAGAGCAAAGACACTTTCCAATAATTAGTAATTTCCATGTCTCTCAACATGGGATGATAATACCCATCTCCCTCTACTGAACAGAAAATACCAGAGATCAATACCCTTCCTTGAGTAGGGGCTGAGGGAGGATTGCTTTTTATTGGCAAGCACACCAGTGTGAGCTACGCTGCTGGAAAATGTCCTCTTTTATAACATGTTGTACCAGCTGCCTTCCAGGGTTCTTCCAGCCCCATTTGCAGAGCTGTTCACATGAAAGCTCTGTTGACCACCTCCAGGAGACTTATCCTGAGTAGCTAATCCAGCCTTTTCAATGACTGGGCTTGTCTAACATGACGAGTGTTAGAGTCCATATTTGCATGAACTAGTTTACTAGAAGAAGATGTCATGCCATGGCAGCTGTGCAGAGATTGAGAAATGATCAGCTGCAGACTGGAACCACTTTCAAAGGCACAACTAGGGCCAGAAAAGTGTATATTGGGTAACAAAGTAAGCTAAAAGACTTCCAGGTTTTTCTACGGTTGTTCAGAAACTAAAAGCCATTGCAAGATTTGAGGGCTAAAGCTTGTCTGCTTTAGTAACTCTGTTCTGATTTTCTTGTGCCAAGCAAAGTGAAAATGGCAACTCTAGAGATACCCAAGCATTCAAATGATTGAGGCTTAGAGATTTATGCATATAGACACAGATCTAGTTTTTAAAGCAAGCCAGGAAGTTCCACTCCTCGGAAAAAAGATTAGGGATATGTCAGGCAGAGCAGACACATTGGTGGAGACAGCTGCTTAAAAGCAAATAAATGAATAAGAAAGACTTCAGGTAGCAGATAACACTAAGTAAAAAATCATTTAATTCAAAGGAAGGGATATCAGAAGCCACTGTGTCTCTGCTAGTTGTCAAGGGCCCTGCACATGGAGCAAAGCCCACAACACAGAGATAGCTGAATGGTCGTTACATTACAGTGCAGTTGGATCCAGCTCTAGGCCAAACTCAGGCGCCTGCTTAATTCCATGGGGATGAAGCTGCATTTGCTCTATTCTCCAGCAGCAGAATCAGTACACAGTGTGTTTGCACTCCCATCCACAGCCATCCATCCCTTCTCTCTCTTCTTGCTGCAAGTTATCATCCCATCTGTCATGCTTGTTTGGTTGTTAACCTAGATCTAAACTGGATCAATGAAAGTCCAAGAGAACCAAGAGCTCATCTCTTACCCCAAATGTATGATATGGTTTTGAAGGAAGAGGTCTGATTCATGCGTACCTTTGTGACCCCATCTGTCCCCTTGCTTCTTAGGTGTCAATGAGCAAGAGGAGATACTGTGAAATACTTCCCAAGCCACGTGCAGCAGAGATGAAAGGCAGGCAAAAGTTCGGACAGAATTTTGGGTCAGGTTTCTCACTTGAGCTGAACTGCTGAGGTCTGGCCATTACAGATGAAGCAGGAAATCTTCATAGATTTATTTGGTGTTTTGGCAAGCTTGTCTTAAGATTAGAGCTATAAGAGACTGTTTAGCTCACTTGACAATATATGGCATATCCCCTACTGCTTCTGCTCCAGGGAAGATGTGACATGGTCTTATTGAGTCTACTCCTTTAGAGCATGGCTTTGGTTACAATTCAGAGTGACAGGCTCCCAGTGAAGTGATTGCCTCACCGGCCAAGGATAAACTCCTTACATGGGGGCATGGGGCAGGCTTGAAACAGCAGTCCCAACTGAGCCAGGCATGTTCCTATGGGGCACAGCAGATGCATCTTCGCTGGAGAACTCAAGCATCCCAGCCCACCTTGACTTAAGAACTGGCAGTGCAGAGCTTTTGGGCTACCAAAAGGCACTGATCTGTAGTTTAATTAATCCTTGTGTCCTCCAAAAACACTCTAACTGCTGTGTGACTTCAGCTGCTCAAGGCACAAGAACCACTATCTCTGCAGAACTATCTGCTTTTCTCCTTGATGGGAGACAATTTTGCTTTACAATAAGTTGTACGAGGGCATCTTTTCCATTAGGAGAAGGACTCAGCTTGAAATTTAAGAAAAACTTTATGTACCCATATATGGAGATCTACATAGAAGCTTTTTCTGTTCTCACATTGTAATGAATGAAGATTACAGCATGATTCAGTTGTATAACACAGGTGTTTAATAACCTTTCTGATGCCAAGGAGCATCAGGGCTGGCAGGTTCAACACAGACCAGGGTGGTGCTCCAATGGTAGTTGCATGAGACAGCAACAGCATCTGAGATGGCACCATAGGCCTGTGACTTATGCCTCTGGTCCATGCTTTGACACTTAAATTTAGAGCTCAAATCTGCGCACCAAATCCACTCATCAGTCCAGTGCAACCCACCTGACTTTTCAGTAATCCAATACATCCATGTGTGATGTCAGGCTAACAATTTTTGTCCTCACAACAGTGCAAGTGGTTAGGTCTCATTCTCAAGGAAAGAACTACTGGCAGAGTTCCTGTTGGGAATGGATTACTGGACTAGAAAGACCTTGACAGCCACACATGGATCTCATCCTCCAAAAGCAGGTTAATTCATTTCTACAGTCTACAGTAACTGATACCCTGCTTAAAAGAAAGCCAGGGACTGCTAGCCTGTAAAGGCTGAGGTTGAAAATTAAAGAATACTTTTCTGATGGGCATAAAGAGTACTATTACTCCCCTAATTTTGGAGAATAAGCTGCACAGCCATAAAATGCATAATTCCCACAAAATAACCTGCTCACAGATCCACATTTTTAAGTGTTCCTCTACAGTTTCTTTGACTTGAAGAGTAGAGGAAATGTTATGTAGCTTTTAAAAACCCTTTAATCTCCTGCAGTCCCTTTCCATGCTCTGCTCTCAGCTCAGTTAAGCCTTTCATTATTGTAGTTCTGGAGATATCCTACAACCTGTGTGACACCGTTAAAGCACTTCAGTGAAACTTATCCAAACACATGAATGCAAATATTAGGAACAACAAAAAGAGCAAATAATACTGTGAAAAATGGTTGTCCCTTGAGGAGAGATAAACTCCGACCTCAATGAGTGTGTGGGGAGGGTGAGGGATGGATCAGGATCACATGAAATTGATGGGTAGCTTAGAGAAGTTTTCTACCACTTTGACACAGCTTTCTTCTTTCTGAGTCTGCAGACCCAAATTTGTCAATATATCAGTATTTTCCCTGTTATTGTTTAAAATAGTTAATTTGAAGGCAACAATGAAAAAAGCCTTACAGTGGTGAGGAAATTTGGAAAGGGCTTTAATATATGCAACTGCATAGGCATGTGCTGCCTGTACATGTCTGTTTCTGGGGTTTTCTGTGCTTTTAGTTCTTGCTTTCAAAAGGGAGAATTGTGTGGTAAAAGGCTGTCAAATTGTATGTTTGCACAAGGGACTGAAGAATGGTATCTGCAAGATCTAATGGGATCTGGCATCTTTTTTTATTACGGCTGTTCAGATTATCAGTGTTACAAACGTACCCTATCATATATATTTATTTGGCCATAGGAACTCTTTCAACAGAACCTCTAAATTTGGAGCAGGTCTGTCATTTCCAAACTCCTCAGGCTGCTTTTCTTAAATAAAATAGAAAACACTTTCTTCATTGCTTTTGAACAGGACTGACTCTGGCAAACTGCCACACACTTCACAGGACACAGGATTTCTCCCTTGTCATCTGTGTAGCACTTTGGGTTTTCGCAGACAGAAAGATCCATCATTATTTTGATGTAAAACTGTGTTATGGCATTTGAGTTTGTCATCCAGTTGGATAAAAACAGTACTACAGACAGCATGAGAACACATCATGACAGCAAGCAAGGTGATGTTTTTCAACTATTTCCCATGTGAGTACCTCAAGACACTTCACAGGTCTCCAGAATAGCAGTTCGTGCTTACCACTAAGAGCACTGCAGCGAGTAGAAGTTGAGGATTTGTTCTGTGGGAAATGGATGATGAAGCAAGGCTAGAGACCTGGCTTGCTCAAGGCCCATTCTTCTCCTTAGCCCTTGGTTCTCTTTTCTTTGTATCTGAGTATCCACAAACATATAAAGATACCCTTTCTGCAATAACCCCTTGTCCACTGATAAGCAATTTTCTATATTTCTCACCATGGCAACCTACAGCCTTCCCAGTGTAGTATGAAATAAATCCAATTTCTCCCACCCACAATGCTAAGTTTTTCTTTGTGAGCTCAAAGAAAAGTTCAAGTCAGTATTTGCAGTATAAAGATTAATATACACAACTGGCTTGAGTTCATAAAGTAAAAAATGTATGGAATGAAACTAGAACCATTTTAAGAACGTGAAAAATATACATTCAATTAGAAGTAGATCAAGATGATTTATTTTTTCAGTAGTGTTGAGAGTACATGATGGGGAATCTTGTAGTACAGTTCCTTTCACTGTTAGTGGTGAATCTGAGTTACCATGCTTGGATCTGAGTGAACTTTCCAAGAATTTAGGCAGAAGCTTTTAGATCCCATCAGGGGGCATTAACTTCAGTCTGTGAAGCTGTTGGTTTTGGGTTTTTTCTTTCTAATAAGTCTCCTACCTGGAAATGGCATAGATTTAGGTCCATGCAGTCCTCTATAGGAGTTCCCAGCTGGTACAGTAATGCTTCTCCTCCCTCATTGCACTGTTGCGGCAGAGGATAAAAGAAGCTGGAAAAAGTGGCTGCTTGTCCCACAGAGAGAGGGCTTGACTCACCCTCTCCCTGCACAGTCACTTACCATGAGCACAGAAGACCTGAAAGGTCTTATATAATCTTATATAAAATTATTATAATACTTATAGCATTGTAATTATACCATTATAATACTTACATTCTGCGATCTTCTCATCCTGGCCTTTGCTGGTGCCAGTGATGCTCCAAGCTGTGAAGCAAAAGGAAACTTGTCTCTTCTGCAGCAAGCAGCCCAGGTAATTACACTCTCTCATCAAACTCCTCCCCTGAGACAAACATATGCCTGTCTACAGATACAGGCTTGGCTGTTGGGTGCATTCTCCAAACAACCCCATCTTACATTTTTATATCCTAGCAAGATTTTTCCTTTCAACAGAAGGTGCTCCACATGAGGATGAACAAAGATCATTCAGAGCAGCAACAATGGAGAAGCTATTCTTGTCATATATGTGACCAAGTATTCACTGAGCATGAGCAAAACTGTTTTCAAAGCCCAAAACCAGAGCACTCAACATAGGATGGGAGATCAGGATCAATACCCTGGTCTAAATTAGGCAAAGCAGAGTTGAATGTGTTTTAATACATCTCACATGGATGTTTAAATGTTGGGCTGCTGTGTGAGGGTTATGTCTTTCAAGCTATTCTAGGATAGAATAAGTCTCATCCTTTTCCCTAACACAAAATATCAGCATTGTAGGAATATGCACATTCTCATGAAAAGTTGTAACAATCTGAAGTTTTCATTTGAAAGGAGATTGAAAGCTGTCCACTAAGTTCTATTATAAACCTTTAAGTGTAAGTTAACAGTTATTATCAGCGCTCAGGGTTTGAACATATCACTTTCTGGCTGCAGATATTTTTATTTAAACTCTACTTTTGCAAGATGTAGAATATTGTTGCTGGATTCCGATTTGTTGTGTTTTCATCCTTTTTTTAGACGTAGAGCAGTGTTTCAAAGATAGCAGCTTTTTGGCTTTTCTACCTACTCTACCCAGAGGACAGTAATAAGAAAAGAACAAAAGACAGAGTCATTTTAATGTCCTGACCATGTTGGCATGGCGATTAATATAGCAAAACTCTGGCATAATTTTAGTAGCTGTTACTATTATCAGAAAATCAGGAGTACCATTCCCTATACATATAAACCTGAGGCAAACGAGGAAGATGCGACTTGTCTCAGCCTGCCCAATAGTAACAACTGACAGCAGTGCCCATATTCTTTAAGGTTTGCTTTAACAATTGCTTAGCCCCAACAAGGAGTGAATTTGGCCATTTGGTGCCAAGGACTCAACACCCACACTTCTCTATGTCTGAGGAGGTTTCACTCTAGAGTAGCCCCAGTCCATGCCTGAGGACTGAACTCTCTTTGGCTGCTGGAATGCATGACGTGCTTTCCTGACCCACAACTTGCCAAGCCATGCTCAGCATTTATGCAGAGAGCAGCTTATTGCCAGAACTTTATTAGGGCTGCTATGATATCTGAAGTATCTGAAAGGGGGCTATAGGGATGCTGGGAAGGGACTCTTTGTTAGGGACTGTAGTGACAGGAAAAGGAGCAATGGATTCAAACTTATACAGGGGAAGTTTAGATTGGTTATGAGGAAGAAATTCTTTACTGCAAGGGAGATGAGGCACTGGAATGTGTTGCCCAGGGAAGCTGTGAATGCTCCATCGCTGGCAGTGTTCAAGGCCGAGTTGGACATAGCCTTGGGTGACATGGTTTAGTGGGAGGTTTCCCTGTCCATGGCAGGGGGTTGGAAATAGATGATCTTAAAGTCCTTTCCAACCCTAACTATTCTATGATTCTATGATATATGAAGGCTGAGGCAGCATTTTGTACCATCTCCAGTGTGGTATTTGCTTTTATTTTTGCTTTTGTTGCATTTCTGTTGCTTTTTTTTCTTGTGTTTATTGAAATCCCTGCTGATGGACTGTGGAAACTGCCACAATAACTTGGAATCTAGGGGCAGAGAAAGCTCCTGGGAAGCTGTGACATGTGCTGTTGTTACCACTTAAGGTCCTCTAGGTTGCCAGGCTCAGCAGCACTCCTGTGCTGTGGAAAAGGAAGGAGTTTCCCTCACAATACCCAAAGGACATTGATCCAGCAGTGAGAAACAGCTGTTTCTGTTAGGTGCTGGTGAATATTGTATGGAGAAGGATTGTTGAGTCTGTGCATTTTTCAGTGGGGTATTTTTTCAATAACTGCAGGATCTGAATACACAATCTCAGCTACCTAGGCACAAATGAATAATGCCTACCCTGTAAATAAATAATCAATTAAACTAAACCCAATACACAACAGTGACCAGCCATCAGAGGTCTCTGTCAAACTTACACGCTACCATAACTTCAGGCTAAACAAGTCTGAACCAAGAAATGTTTTGTCCCAAATCTGTATATTTTACAGGAAACTGATGCTTATTTTCCATGGGAAACTGACTTTTCCGAAGGACAGTTTCAGCCTGGCGGCTCAGCACGGTGCTGCTGTCACAAGCTGCTCTTTTAGCGGAGCTGACAGGTTTCTCTTTTTTTGTTTGGGGAATATTTATTTTTTCAGCTAAGTCATGAGGCCAGTGACAGGTACACAGTGGAATGAAACAGAATACAGGGAAACACACGAGAAAACATGGAAGTTGGAGCACAGCCTTTTTCACTGACATAGCCAGATAGGATGCAGGTTGAAGCCACATTTATGTAGCTCTTAGTAGAAAGGTATTAATTATGGGGCAGTTCAAGTTTGTTGACCAAAATAAAGAACTTGCATGGAAAATTTCGTGTCGGGTAGACTCAGAAGTTATTTTCATTTTTTCTTGCCAATATGTAAGAAGTAAATGATTTTTCTTGATCCAGACCTGCATTTTTTAGGCTAAAAAAAAAATATAAACCAAGTGAAAAATACCTTTCTGCTCCAATCCAGACATTTCTGAGAATGAAAAGTTTGGTGTCAGTGAGAAGAACTTTCTGTCTAGCTCTTAACCAGATTTACATTTCTGACATTTAAATGCATCTTAAAATAAAGAATTAAGTTGAAAGCAATCCAAAATGCTGAAAGACACAGTTCCCGCAGATTAAATGCCTTCTGGAACTAGTGTGTTTCAAAGTGTCTGATATGAAATTAGACATCTGAGCTTGGACATTTATTCAAAGCAATGCCTAATAGTAAAAGATTTCTCAGACTAATCAGGCCATGAGCATCTCACAGTGCATAGACTGGCATTTTGAGTCCTGCTTACTCAGTTCTCCCATGTACCATGAGACCTCAGCCACTGCCTGCTGCGGTGATGGTCTCTGGGAAACAATATCTAGAAATAACCTTGTAACTGTACATCCTAGAGGATGTTTTTGCAGATACCTTGCAAGCAAATGGCTATCAGTCACTGAGAGCTGCCCAAAATAAACAGAAATGGAGCACAAAGTATACTCAGTCACAAAGATCAGCTTTAAATTATCTTCTCATCCCAAATCTCTTCCCGTAAGCCATCAGCAACTTGACTCATTATTCTCCTCCTGAATTCTTCCTCAAGAATGGATACTTTCTTCTTCTCACCTTTGTTACTGAGTAAAGTTAATTCACCCACAATTTTCTCCTTGGGCATAGTAAACTAATTTTATCCAATGTTATACTTTCTGCATGCCCTGCAGATTATTTCAGCCCTAAAAAGAGTTCAGGCATAACCACAAATCCTCAGGGAACAGAGCTTAAGAGATACCCAATGATCATGAATCTCTAGAAACTGAGCTGGATTTTGAATTACTGGCTTGTAAGCAGATGGCTTGTTTAAAGAGTAAAGGAAGCTTTAGAAGCGCTTTTCATGTGAATAAAAATAATAAACAAAAATAAAAATAAAAATAAAAATAAAATCTTCTTTTTAGTTTTCTATCATAAATTCTTTACATTTCTAGAAGTTATGCAAAAAGCAATTACTTGTCAAAGTAGGCAACCACCTGAATTTATGACTATATAGTCCACAAGGGCTAACAATTTTAACTCATAAAACATTGATTATATCAAGTGGCGGCTGGTAAATCGGTTCATACCACACTGTATTGACTTCGTACTGCTGTTTGGAAGGTCACTCAGGCACACTGGAAAAGCAATCAGGGCAACAGTTGAACACAATGCAAGGTTTACAAGATCCATTGATTTGAGCAGGCAATTCTCTTTGTTGTTCTGTTAATGAAGCCCCTGAAAGCAATTGAGTTCTTCTACAAATTAATACATTCCTCACCACTCAAGAAGCTTAATGTGTCCTGCATGATCAAACCATCTGTTGGTACAGGTATTAAAATAGTGGCAAGAACACTCCCATGCCTTTCTATTCAAATTGTTTTGCAGGTAGGAGGACCCTTTGGTCTGACCTGCGACTATGCCTATACTGAAACTGTGTTTCAGTTTAAATTAAACACAAGCACCTACCCATAAAGTCTATGAAATAGTCCTTTGCAAGCTCACATCCTGTGCCAACTAAGTCTCTCCAAGGCAATGCCCCAGCAAGACTGGAGAGATGGAACACTTCAGGAGCTGCTCCTGACAGGCAGCTGGTCCCAGGGCCAGGGACATTCCCAGGGTCATTCCTTTACTGGTACAGGCACAGCTTCAGCATACAGCTTTCCAGTCAGTGTAGAAGTGCCATGCTAACAATTCCGTCTGACTCAACCCCACTATAGTTAATCTCCTTCAGCTCATTTTATGGTCCATGGAAAAAAAAATAGGAGCTTCTGCATTTCAGGCTATTTCACTTGGTGCTTTCTAGCAAAGCAAACCTTGTCCTAGAAAATCTTTCTCCTTCCCATAAGGGGACCAAAGGATAACTCTCTATGTAGTCAGTGAAATTAGGCTTATTCAAGAAGTATCGGGACTTACTTCTGTGATTAAATTTCAGGTGAATTTCTTTCAAGAGAATCCCATTTTTTTGCTGACTAGAGATGTGACTATATGGGCAAACACACTTGTAAGTATGGACAAAAAGCTTGCCATCTGACAGTGTCAACTGAACTCCTGTACTGTACTGTCATGCACTTTGCCATAGTTTTCCAGACTTGTAATCCCACTTACCTCAATCTAAAAAAAAGCCCAAGACCAGATCTCCTTCACATGAAGAAGTCTTCTTTACCTGGGAACATATCAGGGTGCAACAGCATTTTAGGTCAGTCCTGAAAATTAATCTGCACCTAACTTTTTCTCCAGGATTTTGGTTGCTGTTTAGGTACAAAGAGTTTCAGTCTTCCTATTTCACAGACAGTAGTGCTCAAGACCAAGAGTTTGCAATGTTGCTTATCCTGGTTAAACCAGCTTTCCAAAAGATTTGTATTGGTTTTCTCCACTTCTCATTTGAATTCCTGACGCATTCAGCAGACTGCCTCTCAGAAACTAAGATGATGAGATAGCTCTAGGCAAACAGGAGCTGTGAAGGCAGGTAAAACATGCCAAAGAAACTTGGTTGGTGCTTTTTACAGAAGGGATTAGCTCTTCCTACATGTACACAGTTTTCCTCTCCTTCAAGGGACAACATGATTTGAACACTACAGCTCAATCTATTATTGAACCATGAGGGAAAAGAGAAGCAATGAATGAAAGTCACCGCAGCAAGCAATGACACAATGGAAGGTCAAAAGATCTGCCTTTGACATATCTCTTGAAACCTTCTTATACTCATCCTAAACAGCCATCAATATGCTCAGTGAGGGCACCTGGGGGAAACAAATGTAAACCAGATGAATCACAACAAACGGAGGCCATCAACGTATGAGAGAGATGAGAGGGGATTACCGTCCCTTGAGCGTGCTAGACTGCTGGTTTCTGCAGCGGCTGACCTTGCACTGGACACTTGCATAGTGGGGAAAAGGTTCACTGTTGTGGATGCTATGGTGTCTTGCTTTCACCATGGTGATAGGCATGGTGATAGGTAGAGCTCCACTCACCCTAAATTACAAGGAAATTCAACCTTTTTTCACTGAAATATGTAGTACAGGAACACAGCTACATCCTGCTGAAATACTCACTGATTTAAAGATCATCTCTTCTTTACTTGATGTTAGATATAAATTTGGCCAGAACAATCTGATAGACAAATTTAAATGGAGATTACAGTTTCATAATAAAAGTGAATGTGATCAGAAGGTGCTGAAAGATCTCCACTCTGAGATATAGCATATGCTGAGTTTTATACAAAAGGGAGCATTTCTTTATTAACTTTTTTCCAAGTCTCCCTCCTACTTTTATTCCAAAATAACTTGCCTAAGTGACATCTTTAATGCATAATAACATATTGACTTTCTTCTGAGTCTAAGCCAAGATGCAGAATGTCTTCATCTGTTTTCCCTTTATTAGGAAACAGCCTAATAAATCTGTGACGGTTTCCTCTCTGAAGCCTCGGAGGATATAGAATTACTTCACAATTCCTCAAGCTCAGAGCCCTCAGCATGGCTGATGGAAAACCAAGATCAGAATGGAGTTGCTGAAATTGGGAAGAGAAACAAAAATAGTCCCCTGGAAAGGAGCAAAGCTCAATGACAAAAGCAAGTCCCGTTAGGAATTATAGCATGATGGTTATCAGACATCACGGTGAAGTGTGTGCTTGCTTCTACAAACTGTTAAAACAGTAGCAACTGTCATATGGTTCCAGTCATAGCCCATCATTAACAAAAACTCTGTAACAGTACTTGATGTAGTCACAGGCCAATGCAGTTTAGTTTTGTCACTGTACAGTCAGCAGTTCTTTACTTTTCCTGTAAAGGGATAAATTATGTTTCAACTTTTACATAGTGGCATTTAAAAAAAGAGCCGCTTACACTCCCCACTTGGCTGTTTTTTTGTATGTTCTATGTCATATTAAGCTCCATCTTTGGCGTAAGTTTTATTGAGTGTTACATTACTGTTGGCTTTGAAGTACAGTTTCTTGTACTTACAGGTTCAGACCAAGAGAAGCAACAAACTGCCCTGGTTACTGCCTGTGTATGCATGGATCTGTGACTGCACCACACACTGTATTTTCAAGAGTTTTGGTTTCCAGCACTGAAGGAACAGGTTTTTGCTTCTTTCTCCCATACCTTTCTAACAAGAGAGAAGTAAAAACCAGTGTGTTTGGTCACCTTTTCTTTTGTGCCCACGTAAGGATCAAAGTGCATTTATACAAATCCAGTGCCTGTGCAAAACCATCTGCTCCTGTTCTCCCATGCCAGGAATTTCCAAGGGCAGAAGCTGTTACTTTAGTTTTTTCTGTACGTAGTATAAGAGATGGATCTCAGGCAAAGTGTGCAGTAAAAGGCCCCATACATTTGTCTTAATGCTCTGGATTTTTTACAATTTATTGCCCTGTATCTATTAGTTATTAGCAGGATTTTGAGGACAGAAGGCTTTTGTATGCTTAACAAGGCTGATACTTCTGAATCATGTCAGAAAAAAGTGATCTTTCTTCACCAAGACTGTAAAATGTGACAGAAATGGGTTGGGAGGTACTGGTGTGGCAGGAAAGCAGGTAATGGCTCCACCAATATCAGAATCTCCATCAGGACTCCATCATCTCTGAATATCCTGACCTGCTATCCAGATTTATGGTTACATCTGTAGTATGTCACATTAGGTTCTTTTCAGACGTTTCAAGGCCTCACTGCTTATCCTGATAATGCTGCTCAGACACTGAGCATCCCACAGTCCTGCTCACCAAGTTGGGTCTGCAGCCCTGTTTCTAAACAGAATGAAGGAAAACTGAGATTGCCCTTATCAAAATGACTTTCTTTAATGTCCTTGTAGATCCAAAGCAGCATTTGTAAACATATCACTGTAGTTTAATGATCCCTTTCCTTTCTGCTGTGTGCTCCTAGCTTTACAAAATCCAAACCATTAAAATATGTGTTTCTCTCTCAGCATGGCTCTAAGTATTACTTAAAGGACATGGGTAAACACAGGAAAAGATGTCTCAGTGGGAGGGAAGTGATTGTGAGGACAGTATGTTCTGACAGCTATACACACTTGCCAGTAGGTCGCAGAGTAGCAAGTTGCAGATAACAAGTTGTTTTATTTAAATAGCCAGCGGGTTTCAGCCTAGAGAACAATGGAGGCTGCTCCTGCAGCCGGTGCTCCACACGGGAAGGGAACTCCATTTGGTCAATCCAATAAAGACAAGAAAAACGCAGATAACCTCTCTGAGGGATGCATCAGGCTGAGAGGCTGGCCTTGGTTCTCCTTTTGCCAGCAGCAGAGAAAGCAATTTTAAGCAAGCAGCAGCACTCCACTGCAAAGCTGGAAAGTAGCAAGGCAAATCTGGGCTTTTCCAGCCTCTGCATGGTTTCTATCCTTCATTTAAACATCTGTGAGGTTCTAAGGCCAAGATCCATGCTCATGCAGTGTTGGGAAGGGTATATGGCACAGTAATTTGAAAAGTCAGTGAAGCACCCAAGCCTTAATGGGGATGCAGGCCTTATCCATGCAGGGGTAAAAAACAGGATAGGTGGACAATAAGAGGCATTTCTAGCAAGAAAGGAACTATTTTGCTTTAAATATATCTTTTTCTTGCTATGTTCTCACTTCTCTGTTGATCTTACCTTTTCTTGGTCACTATCTGCAGTCCCACATCTCTCTGCATTCCTTCCTGGCAGCCCACAGTCCCTACCCACACTCTTCTCTCCCTTCTTGAAGCAACCCTAGCATCACTGGCTCTGCTCAAACTGTAGGAGAGTGCCTTGCAGTGCACTTTAGCTTTTGGCTTTGATTCCTGGTACCCCTTTGGCATCAGTACATCCCATCAGAGATGTGTTTCATGGACTCTATGTCTCCTCTATAAGGAATGATGATTTGGAAGAGCTTATTCACTGACTATTCTTTAAAGGGAGGCTGGGTTCTTACGGTCTCCTTTATGATACCTTGGCAAAAGCAGATAAACTGGTGGGGACAAATAAGTGCTTCTTCATGTCTTTGGGAGACTGCACAGCACGCTCCAAACTAAGCAGGGGATAGGGCCAGTTTCTGTTTTCCTCTATCCAGTTTAGCTAAATTATATTCAACAAAGAAACAGAGAGAAAAGGGTGGTTAGTAGCTGCAGCAATTAGCCAGTGAGGCAGGAAGTTCACAACTCTTTCTGGGATAAACAAAATCACCTGTTAAACCAAAAGGATCATCTGGGTGATTGTAGGCAAAAGTATGTCAAAGAGTCTCCACCTGCATGGAATCTGTGATTGTCTGTATCTGGTAGAGTAGTTAATATGGTTTACATAAATGAGTTCCTGTGTTGATTACGTTAACTCATAGCAGTAGCGCAACCATACCTGTTGTCTAGGAAAATACTGTAAAGTCAGTAAGAGTGTGGCAAATCATATTCTGTCATTGAATTGACCTCAGTCTGGAAAAACACTACTTGAGGAAAGTAATAAACCATTCTCCCCAACTCCCTGGGGACAAGAAAGGAAAGGCTGAACCAGCAAGAAAAAAACATTTTAATTCAGCATCAGGAAAAAGGCCAGTGGTTGAGTTTAGGTAAGTCATGTAGTGCCCATCACAGGAGCACTAGACAAATCTCTGTACCAAGTTGGCCAGATCTAACCAATCTTGTCTTGTGGCAGAGAAAGATGAAAAACCTTCTAAAGCTCTCTTTCAGCCTTATTTTCCATTTTTCCACCTACAAACCATTTCCAGACAATTGTAATGTCTTTGTTTTCTATTTTCCCTTAAGAAGCAGTTGGGAAGCTGTCTGACGACTCAGCAGAAAGCTTGCCATCCAAACCTCTTGAACACATGAGCTGGTTGTCATCAATTTTGACTAAGATTCTCAAATTGGGTCTGGGTAACTTGAAGTCCGATGAGATTACCAGTCAGAAATGGCATTCTTGGATGCGGGGAGCATACTTCTCTTCTTGGGGAATGAGAAACGTTCACGTATCTCACGTATGCCATCAAAAAAGCCACTCAAGAGCAACAGTTTATGATTGGGTGATGCTTATGATCAATAATGGTTGGGGTGGTTCTCAGAGCAGCAAACCCACGATGAAAGATTTCGTATCAGATTACCAAACACCCAACCCAAATGCACCAACAAAATTAACAGAAACCCTTTGGAAGCACATAGAATTCAATTATTTTGGCTAAATTACCACATCCATGGCAAATTACAGGCTGTCTATTGGAAAGTATCTCCTCTCGGTCCTGCCTTTTTTTGTTCTTCTGTTCTGTTTATGTTCCCAGCAGTTTACCCTCCTGGCAAAGGCCCAGTGTTTTTTGGGAAGGACTAAAGATAGGCTTTTGCTCCACAGAACGTTATTTAGTGGTTGGACAAGGCTGCAATTAGAGGCTGTGGTCTTTGGTTCCTCTGCAGCCCCATGATATCAAGCTTGCAACATGACCTCAAATACTATATCCAGATCCAAACCTTGCCAGACCAAAGCAGAGCAGAAAATCTGACTGGTGTTTAGAGGGGAATGATAAGGGCTATGTAGTCACAGGTTATCAAAAGCTGCTTCTTATCTGGAGTGGTCTTCAAGGGCTTGGGACAAGGATGAAGGAATTCACTGGCATTAAAAACCTAACGGATGAGAGAACCCATTTCTGCCCATTGATGCACAAGAAGCCTAGGGAAAGAAGACTGCAAGTGCCCAAACCTAAGCAAGGATTATACGTTACTGAAAGCAGGGAGGTACCAGCTTGGGCTTCAAAACTTGTGCTAATCCATCAGCCAGCAGTCCTCTTAGTGCAGAAATAAATGGGGTTCAAAACACTCCGACTTTTCCAAAGAGCGCGGAGAAGCTAGAGATAGAGCCAGAATTTTTCCCTAAATTTTAAGCAGTGATTTAAGTATTTGCTCCTTTTCTCATTTCTTTTGAGTTTTTGAACTTTGATTTTCAAGTTTCAGTCTGCAACCATGCGCCGGAGGTCTCAGTGGGCAGAAGGGAGCTCATTTAAAATACATGCTCAGCAAGATACATATCCCACAACAAATGCTTCAGAGCCTGGAGAAGTAAGCAAGAAGCTCACTCCACATATAGAAATCATCAACCTGTCTGAAGGGGACCTATAGGAATGCTGGGGAGGAATTCCTCATTAGGGACTGTAGTGAGAGGATAAGGGGTAATGGGTTCAGACTTAAAAAGGGGAAGTTTAGATTGGATTTGAGGAAGAAATTCTTTACTGGAAGGGTGGTGAGGC
>JASSUY010033938.1:0-13428 GCA_032466535.1 Forpus xanthops
TCGGAGCGCTGGGCCCGGCGGGCCGCGGAGGCGGTGTGCGGCCTGCTGCCCCTCCGGCCCCCGCCGTCGTCGCTCCGGCCTCCTCGGCTTCAGCGACGGGGCCCGGGCCGACGGTTGCAGCGGTCACCGGCCAGTAGCGCTGCCCCCGGGTTGGTTTGCAGTGGTTTCAGGGGGGTTTAAGCAGCCCGAGGCCGCGGCGGTGCTGGCTGCGCCGCCCTCCTGCACCCTCATCCCGGAGCGCCTTGGTTGAGCCGTTGCCCTCGGCCGTGCCCAAGTCTCTCCTTGTCGTTTCACACATTGGCTGGGTTAAATCGGGGTTTCTGTGCCTCTCAGAGTCGTGTTTTCCATTTTATATTCCGGGGTGTTGACCTGGCGGGGCCGCAGGGATGCGGTTGCTGTGACACCCACCGAGCCCACTGTCAGGGGTTGAGGCCGGTAGGAGAGGTGGCCGTGGTAGGGCTGGAGGTGGGCGTCAGCCTCCTGGCTCCTGCTGCTTTGGGGCGAGCAGGATCTGAACCCAAAGTGAAGGACCCCGGGTGCTTCGTTGTGCTGTCTGTAAAAGTAAATGTCACTGTGGTGGTGCTGTTAACGTCCAGACTCTGGGCAAGGAGTGGAACAAGGAATGGAATGGCTCCAGCATGGAATGTTGCAGAAAAGTGGCAAAATGAGGTTGATGAGGCCTCCCTCCCTAATGTGAAGGCCTTGTTTGCACTAGTTAAACAACCAGAACAGCTAGGAAGTGAGAAAGAGAAGCTGAGGTAACTCGGGGGGACCTGGGGTGTTTTCATCACTCGATCTCCCGCTTAAACATTAATATTTTAAAACCCAAAGCTTGTTTTCATCATGTGCTTTATTTCCTTCCTCAGAAAATGAAGGAGAAAGTTGTGATTCCAGTCCTGTGTAGAGCTGCATGTTTGGAGCCAAGCATGGGATCATTTACTAGCAGGTTTTTGTTTGAAAGCACTGTTTGAAGGCTAATGGGAGAATAAACCGTGATTATTTCTCTTATTGCTCTGACAATTGAAAGCAAACAGGCTGCCAAAATACCTCAGTGGTAAAAAAACTGTGGTGGATGGTAGTATAGCAATTGCCATAGCAACCAGTGGTGATATCATGGTAAGCAAAGTTACATTTTGGAACGTGCCATAGGAACACATAACATTTGGGCTGGTTTGAGTGATACCAATTGATGTTTGCTCAGGAGGAGGTGACTAAGGGTTGGATAAGACCAAAGTGGTTTGAAATGGAAGGTTTTGGGTTTCATGTCTTCGATGTGCAGATATTTCTGGTGATTTTTATGCTTGCTTTGTATTACGTTGCCAGTCCAGGGGTCCTGGATGAGATTCTGTCCAGAAATCAAGGAAAATACATGGCATTGTAGCAGGCTTCTGGGAAGAGCTTGCTCTGTAGCAGGCTGGTGTCACACAGGTGGTGCAGAAAGCAGCACTGAGGCTTTGGGAGCTTCCTGCAAACCTCAGCCTGCATGTTCTGGGAATGGCAGGGAAGAATCCTGCTTCCCAGCCTGATGTTGAAGGGGGGACAAGCTACATTTGTAAGTTCATAGCTCAGAAGTTGGAGACTGTCAAATGAATAACAAAGAGAAAACTATCTTTAAGAGCTCGTGTTTGGGTGTTTTATTTCCAAGGAGGAAGCATCCTCAGGCCATGGGCTTCAGTCACTTTTAGGAAGCTGCTGACCACTGTTAGGAGTGGTGTTGCCTGTTCTGCTGCAGTGGGGAAAGCAGGAGCCCTCTCAGGCCCCCTTCTTCAGAGGGGTGTTGGTGGGGCTCCCCCACCCCAACTCACTGTTTATTTGCTGGTTGGACTGGGAGTCAGTTGGAGGGAATTATGTTCTCACTGTCCGCACGTAGTGTGATCCTGAGCTAGAAGGAGGAAACCTTTAGTTATGCTTCCCCTCCTGTTTGGCAGGGAGATAGCCCCACCATGGCTTATTGTGCTTTCCATGCTTGGTGATAGAAACACTTAGTGTTTAGAGTGCATGCTCTGCCCTGAGTTTTGTTGCCCATTTGCTAAGGTGGCAAAGGGAAACTGAGTGTTTTCCTCCCTGAGATGCAGGACATCAGACAGAAGTTCCTCACGGGAAGGTGTGTTTGAGCAGAGCTCGGGGCTGGGGAGCAGGGACGTGAGCTTTCCTGTTCTTTATCTCTGAAAATGAAGTGTGCAGGAGTGCAAGTGTAAAACCTGTGGATTATATGTTAAGGAAGATGACTTCACATACATCATCAAGCACTATGTTTCCTTAACACAGTGGCTTGAAGTCTGAAGCGTTAGTGCCTGAAGCAATAGCTATAATGCTGTAATCAGCTCAGCCATAAAAATGGGCGAACTGGAATGCCAAGAAATAGAAGAGTATCTCATTTGGGTAAATGTTTCTGTAACAATAGCAGAATAACAAGAATAACTGGGAAACTTGGGTGTAAATAGTGCAGGAGCAGCGGATGAGGTCAGTGAGTTGAGAGCAGGAGCTTGACACGACTTCTGATGACTTGATAGGGAGGAATACTTGTGGGAGGCAGTGTTTTGTTAGATGCAAATGATTGAGAAGCTGATTGAGAAGAGCAGAGTTAAGAGACTGTATTCATGAGTGATCTCAGCTCTCCATGTGAGCAGAGACACAAAGCACAGCTCAGAGCAGCCGTCTCTTACTCCTGGCCCTATTTATAGGGTACCACAGCTCTATTCTTCATTAGGCTCTATGGGCCGGGGAATCACTTTGACTGTCTCCTCCTTCTCACTAAAAACCTACACGTCAGTGGGTTTATAGAAGGATCAGGGCAAAAAAAGTGGCCTCTCTGTGACCAGTAGCAGCAACAAAGGCACTTAAGTGTCTTCTTTGATTCAATATTATTAGAAGCAAAAGTATGTTGTCTTTTCTAGGGCACTTGTTTCTTTAATTGCGCTTTTCTCCCTGCCTGTCTGTGGCTGTATCCCTCCCACCAGCCTCCTCCCCCTGTGTGCACTCCTCTGCTCCTTGTTTTGATCTGCCAAAGCAGTCAGCAGTGCAATAACCAATATTGACATTATTATTACATGCCTGGGCTATTTTTACCTGTGTGTTAGCTCTGCTATGAGGGGACACTCGGGCAGGTAAATATTAGTTATCTGGAGGAGCAAAGCTTTTGTAGCCAAAGTTAAAAAATCTCATGCTGAAAATCTCAGTTTTTGGTGGAATTTGAATGCCACACACATTACATAGATGATGTTTGCATCGGGTCAGTTTGACATCCCTGCCTGAATTAACAGTGACATTCTATTTTCCTGCTTATTAATGCCATTTAGGCCTCGATAAAGCTGAGGCACTGCGAGTAGTGACAATGCTAAACAGAGCAATGCCTAAAGTCCAGCTCAAATTGTTATCTTTGGCAGGGTGACTTCAAACCCAACTCTTTTTGGCACTGAGCTTTGGAAGGGGGTGTCAGCAAAACAAGGAGAATGTCATGTCAGAAGGAGGAAGTTGAAATCATTACCCTGAGCATGGAAGTGCTACAGCTGCTGAGCTGTGGCCATGCTGCTGCTCATGTGCCTCTTGGTTTCTCTGTGTTTACCTGTGATGTTGGTGTGTGCAGGAGTCCCCGGTGCTCTGGGTCAGCATGTGGCACCCTATAGTGATGCTTCTGGATGTCCCAGCATTGCAAGTACCCAGTTCCTTCAATGCCATGTACTTCAGGACAATCTTATCTGGACAGGAGGAGAAATGGAGGGCACGAGAAAACAGTATTATGGTTCAATGGCAAAGTTCACCGAGTGATTTGAGATGGGCAGAGCTGGGAGCTGTGTCCCTACCTGGGCACACCAGGAAACTTTGACCACCTTTTATTTCGGGAGGTGGCACGGAAGGTGTGCGGCAGGGTTGGCAGAGAAAGCTCCAAACATATCCATTCCTTGATTGAGGGTTTGTTCACAGCTGGCAGCTGGCCCTGCTCTCCTTCCCTGTGTGCCCAGTCTGCACTTTGCTGCTGTGGGAGTGCTGTGGCCTGCAGTGATATTGATAACTGTGAAGTCACTTTGGTTCTGATTTTGTGTGGCAGAATTAGGAGCAGTAGCAGCAGAGCAGAGACTGGCACTGCCTACTGGGAGAGGCACAGAGAGATGCAGAGCCTACGGGAGTGAAGATGGTAGTTCTTGCTGCAACCTACAGGAAGGAAGAAGGAAATAGAGCACAAGATAGTTCAGTTTCAGTTTTGTCTTTGGTTTTTCTATGATAGACTTGATTTTGTTGGCTGAGGAAGTGCATGATGGATATAGTTTGATATTTTGTAACCAGCAACTCCGATTCTCTGCTGTGTAGCACTTTCCTCCTTTCTTTTCATTCCCTGTCATCTTACAAAACCTACAGATTGTTTCAGCTCCTTACTCTGATGTGCAGAGGGGTAGGATGAGAGAAGTTGTGTTTCTATAGGTGTTGACTTCATTTTCTTCCTTCAGAGGATCCTCTGCTCTGCCTTTTGATATCATTCTTTTGTGTGAAGATGGTGAAAGGTTTTATCCTTTCTATAAGAAGGATAACTACAAACTAACAGGCTGAAAAGTGTATTTCCCTGAGCCCATGGATTGAGGGTGCAGCTCCACGGTGGGTGAGAGTCCAGGTTGCCATGTATTGGTGTTGGCACAGCACCCTGGAGAGCCCTGCATGCAGGAGGCATTTTCAGCTGGATCAGCTCCCTCAACCAGCTGGATGTGTAGTTGCCTAAACTGTGCTGACACAAGGGAGGACCCAGGGAGGAGAGGAGGAGAAGGAGCCGGTCTCTCACCCTCTGCATTTAAATAGGGTGTGGTGTGATTTAGTTCATCTGAGTTTGCTTTGGTGCGGTGTGTTCCTTGTCTGTCCCTTGGTGTTAGTGCTGGTCTCATCCTTACAGGGAGCCAGGCTGTCACCAGGCTTCCTCCCTTCCTTGCTCTTTTCCTGATGGTTTATTTTACTGAACATTTGCTGGACAGTTTAAGTACAAAGGGCTTGGGAATGGTGGGGCTGCAGCAGTGTTGATGTTGACAAAAAACCCTGATTCCATGTTGGATTAAATCAAACTAAGCCTAGTAAATAAAATATCCAGGTCATCCTCTGAGCCCCAGGACTTCAGCTCCTGAGCCAGAGTACCCGATTAATGCTCAACAGATGCTCAATCAGCACTCTATTTCACGAATTAGAATACACAAATGATGGATTTCAACTTGGTTCTGTTGCATGTTAGCCTTTTCTAATATAGAAGATTGCTTTCCCTATTGCTCAGTTGGTTTTTGTGCTTCTCCATTCTCCCAACCCTTTATATATTAATTGTTAACATTGCACTGTCCGTGGTGTAGTCTAAATTCACATTTTTTTATTTTCTTCCCTGACTTTCTAAGCCTTTTTTCCCCCCCTCCCAACATTGTGTTTCAGATTCTGCCTTCACTTTCAAGGGGCTGGAGACCTCTGACAGAAGTTCACACATCTGTGATGTAAATGCCTACTTCTGAGGTAACATTTAGGATTCCTTTTTAGTCAATGGAGAGACACAGATGCTTATTTCCTTTTGATGCACAAGTCTAAAATAGAGCTGAGTTTTGCTGTAGAAGTGCTTGTTTCTCTGCTCCTGCAAAGGGAGTGTGGGTGACTAATTCACATTAGTCATCCGTAGTATAAATATCTACACGGTCAGTGAGACAGATCCTATTGCAGAAGACCCAACTTGCTGGGCTTGAGCTTCTGAAGGGTACCTCCTCATCTCAGTGAGGTGCCTTCTCACATTTGATGGACCAAGGTGAAAGAGCCATTGGATGTGTTTTGGAATGTGTTGTGCCCTTGCTCTGCTTGATGAATCTTCTTCCTCTTTCATAGCTGACTGCTAAGTTTGACGCTGAAGGCAGTGTCTATAAATATTTCAGAGTCATATAGTTATCTTCACTATAAAATCCTTCTTTGTGAGGGTGTTGAGGAGCTGCTACAGGGTGCCCAGAGAAGCTGGGACTGCCCCATCCCTGGCAGTGTTGAAGGCCAGGTTGGACAAGACTTGGAGCAGCCTGCTCTAGAGGAAGGTGTCCCTGCACATGGCAGGGGGTTGGAACTATGTGAACTTTGAAGTTCCTTCCCACCCACACCATTTCCCTATTAAGACCGATGCAGTAAAACAAGTGTAAGTTTTTGTCACACACATGACCAGCACAATTGATTGTCCGGGTTCTGGGTGCCCAACTACTAGCCAGATACATTGTGGTTATTTGCCTCATTTTGGGTCCTAAGGAGTAAGGTCTGTGGGTGTGACAGACAAGATTTCTCCATGTTTCTTCAGCACTTAGCATGAAGAGGACCCTCTCAAAGGTGAATCAAGCTTACCTCTGCTTTAGTAAATGTAAATATTGATTATTTTTCTCTCCGTATACTTTCCCTAAAGCCTGATTGTGACCAGAGGCTGCTGCATGTGGCTGAGTTTTGGGAAGGCTCAAATATGAAATTGCAGAGGAGTTTACAAAAATAACAAGGGGCTTGAGGATGCCAAACTTTGCAGAAAGGCATGTTATGTTTGAGGGGTGCAGTGCCAGGAATAAATGCATATTGGATTTCAGTGGTGTTACACTGTACCCGCTGCTTCCTCTTACAAAATAAGCAGCTAATTTCATTACTTCTCTTTTTTTTCCTGTTGCATCTGTCATTTTTGTTCTTAGCTCACTGGAGTCCCTCTAAAATACCTGTTACAAGTAATAGTTGTTAATACCTGTAGTGTTTTCAGAGTGGCAGTCCTCACCTAGTGTGTGTGGTTTCCCTGGTCCCATTTTCCCCCTCCACTTTCAGTAGCAGCACTGCTGAATAACATTGTGTCTTGCGGAAATAAACCTCACTGCTTTGACTTTGTTCTTCAGGAGTGAATTACAGTGAGTCTGTAACTGCTGCTTTATGCAGTACCTCTAAGAAAATGTTGGAATGTAGTGGTACAGTTCCCAAGAACTATTGTAACTAGTGGGTAGAATATCCAAGTCATCCTTGGGGTGTCAAGGCCTCAGCTCCTGAGCTCACTATAATTACTTTAAGTAGTATTGGAGAGCAGCAAGTGAGAATATTCAGTGTATACTTGGGATTTGGATGCATACTTGAGTTTGTACAAGGAACTGTGAAGTGAAGCTGGATCACCTCATGTCACAGTGGACATTTGCCACATGAGGACAATACTGTTGCACAACCAGTGTTTGTTGTCAGAGCTGGTGGACTGTGCCCTGGTCATGAGTAAATTATTTTGGGAAAAGCAGAAACTTCAGCAAATCACTGGCAAGTAAACAGCAGAGCTTGTGTTGGCAGAAACAGGAGGATCTCAAAGGCCCTTGATAGAAAGAAACAGCCTTCCACTGATCTATGGGTTGAAGTTCAACATGGCCAAGGCCAAGGTACTACACATGGGTCAGAGCCATCCCCGGTCCAAACACTGGCTGGGGGAGACTGGATGGAGCAGCCTGAAGAGAAGGACTTGGGGTGTTGAGTGCCCATGACCAAGCTTCAATCTGAATTTGAGCTCAAAACTGCTTGTGTGCTGAGCAGCATCCTCAGAGTGTGAGCAGCAGCTTAGGGAGGGGTTGTTTCCCCTCTGCTGTGCTCTGGGAAGACCCCTCTGCTGCAGTCCTGATCCAGCTCTGGGGACAGCAGCACCAGAGGGATGTGGAGCTGCTGGAGCGAGGCCAGAGGAGGCCACAGAGATGCTGCAAGGGCTGGATCAGCTCTGCTCTGGAGCCAGGCTGAGAGAGCTGGGCTGGCTCAGCCTGGAGAAGAGAAGACTCCTTAAGGGGAGACCTCAGAGCAGCTCCAGTGCCTAAAGGGGCTACAGGAAACCTGGAGAGGGACTCCCGAGGACAAGAGCCTGTAGGGACAGGACAATGGGAATGGCTTTAACCTGCCAGAGGAGAGACTGAGATGAGCTCTTAGGCAGAAGCTCTTCCCTGTGAGGGTGCTGAGGTGCTGGCACAGGGTGCACAGAGATGCTGTGGCTGCCCATGGCAGGGGGTTGGAACTGGGTGAGCTTTAAGGTTCCTTCCCACGCGAACCATTTCCTGATTTAAGACCAACGCAATAAAACAAATCTAAGTTTTTGTCTCTCAAAACTCACCAGTGTTCAGGGCCAGGTTGTACACAGTGGCTTGTAGCAAGCTGCTCTAGCGGAAAGTATCCCTGCCTGTGGCAGGGGCTGGAACTGGATGAGCTTTAAGGTCACTTCCAACCCAAACCATTCTGGGATTGTATTGGATGATTCTAGGTTGTAATGCATGAATTCTTACTTGCTGGAAGGAAATCGCTGCAATTTATGCATATTGGCTGCTTTAAACTTCTAATGGGGTGGGAAGAGGTAGGGGAAGACCAGGCAGTGCTGATGGAACATCAGTGAGAACTCATCTCAGTGGGTGAAGTAAGAAGCTGAAATAACGTTGAAAGTACAGTTATTGGAATGGATGCTGTGTCTGAAAATGGCAAAATATTACATTTTACCAACACATATTACAAAATATGTGTTGGTGTTGAGATGATTTTGAGGTAAGTGATTAAAGAAAACAGAGTAGATATAAACCTCACTAGGTAATCTCCTATGTTTAAAAATGGAAAGGGGAAGTCTGAGGATATGTGTGAAATTCCCAGTGTATTTCTTCTTCACAGTTTTTGGGGGGTGTGTAACTTGTCGGGCTTGATGTCAGGGATATTGATTAGGCCATGAATTTACTGTCTTTTATCTGTTAAATAAGGAGGTAAAATGTTCTTTAGGAGTAATGCAGAATACCACCTTAACATGCTGTGAAATACATTGGTTGGGACTGAGGGAATCACAGAATAATATCATGGAGTGGTTTGTGTCAGAAGGGACCTTAAGCTCTTCCTGTTCCAATCCTTTGCCAGACACAAGACGCCTTCCCCTAGAACAGGTTGCTCCAAGCCCTATCCAACCTGGCCTCAAATACTGCCAGGGATGCGGCAGCCACAACTTCTCTGGGCACTCTGTGCCAGCACCTCAGCACCCTCACAGGGAAGAGCTTCTGCCTAAGAGCTCATCTCAGTCTCCTCTCTGGCAGGCTAAAGCCATTCCTCCTTGTCCTGTCCCGTTGTCCAAAGCCCCTCTTCAGGTTTCTTATTGGCCATTTTATGCACTGGAAGGTCTTCCAAGATCTCCCTGAAGCCTTCTCTTCTCCAGGATGAACAACATGCAGCACTAGAAGGAAGTGGAGCTTAGGCTCCTGAGGCTGTGCTGGTACCATGATGCGGGGGGGGGGGCTGTGAATGAGCTCTGGAGCTGGCAGGAGCCCCAGTTCTTTGTCTCCTGCTCAGTGTGGCACTGATGTTCCTGCTGTGCTTTCGAAACCTGAGCTAGTGCCTCTGTACAGGGGCACATGTAAATATACCAGCTTGCTAAAGGGGGGGGGTGGGGGGATCACCACTTAATACAGTGCTTTAGGTTGTTTTTAAGATACAGAAGCAACAAGAGCGTTATTTAAAATGTCATTATGGCATTTTCCAGCTGAGGAAAAGCCACATCTTGCCTCCAGGATTTGATGAAAGCAAAAGGAACTCTCATCTTTTCAAAGGATCAGTTGTCTTCTATAATCTTTGGAGCTGAAGTCAGGTTTTGCATTAACAGGAATATATTTCACCCAAGCCATGTTGATGGTGGGGCCCATTGGGGTGCCTCCTGCTCTTACGGAGGTTGTGGTGGGAGCACTCTGGGCGCTGCAGAATTCTTGTCCCTGCAGCAAGTGTGAATGTTCCCATTGCTTATAGGATGCTTGGCTTGAAACTGAAGCTCTGGCTTGGGAATTGTTATTCAAATTGACTTGGAGTGCTGTATTCAAATGATACCTTACAGGGTCTCCTTGGAATGGAGTAGTTGCAAGAACAAGCCAGCTTAAATACGAAGTTTTAGGGCAGAGACTATTTCTAAGATGGTACTCAACTGCTGTTGCTATCAGAATTTGTATTCTCTGAGGTATTTGTAGCGAGCTTGAGTACTTCCTGATGTTTTTTTTTTGTGCATGATTGATGTCAGTTTATTTTGTTCATAGATTGGGTTGGGTTGGAAGGGACCTTAAAGCTCCTCCAGCTCCAACCCCTACCATGGGCAGGGACACCTTCCTGTAGAGCAGATTGCTCCAAACCCTGTCCAACCTGGCCTTGAGCACTGCCAGAGATGGGGTAGCCACAGCTTCTCTGGGCACTCTGTGGCAGAGCCTCAGCACCCTCATAGGGAAGAGCTTCTGCTTAAGAGCTCATCTCAATCTCCCCTCTGGTAGGCTAAAGCCATTCCCCTTGTCCTGTCCTCAGAAGCCCTTGGTCAAAGCCCCTCTCCACAAGGTGCTTTGTTATGAATGAAGTGTAGCCCCTAAATACAGTTTAGGTGGTATTGTTCATAAAGAACAGGCTGGTGGTCTACCATCATATATAAAATTTTTATCTTCTGAAGTGTCCTAATACTTATTTTAACTGCAGAACTACTTAAACCCCATGTGGAGTGTGTCTATTTGATGTCCTGAAAGCCTAAGGATATTAAAATGAGAGTTGTTTAATATCCATTTCCAAGGCACTGGTTTGTTATGGGTTTAGACAGTGATCTTGTGCCTCATTTGCATGTAGCTGGGTTGGTGGAGCAGTGCAATGTCAGGATATTCTGGTTACAAACTGCAGCCTGCAAAGGACTGAGCTGCTTTAATGTAGGTAGAGGCATAAACTCACTTGTGAAGCTTTGAACTGTGCAAAGAACCAGGAAAGGAGGGCAGGCAGTTGTTTTTCTTGCTCATTTGAGGATCTCATTGTACTGATAAAATAGTTGTATCTGAAATTACAGCTCTTGATCTTCAGCTGAAGGGCAACAGGAAGTCTTAAGTTGGAAATCTGAGCACAATGATGTCTCTTTGCTAATATTGCCTTTTTCTGGGTGTGTAGCAAGGAATAAAGTATCCAGGGTCCATAGATGAATGTGGTAAATGACTGAGCAACTGGGTTTGTTGCCAATACTACTTGTGTGCCCGAGTGAACACCAGCATCTACTTCTGAGATAACAGTTTAATACTAATGATTTCTGGATGGTTTAACTATGATGAGGCAGGAAAAATGTAATTTGTTGCTTAAACAACGTGTAGTAAACAGCCCAAGTGGCTTCAGAGTCTTGTTTACTACTGTGAGCAGTGCAAGTGCTGGAGCAGTGGAGTGTCTGAGCAGTCCTGCAAGAGATGTAAAGCAGCACTTAACAACACCCCCCTGCCCAGGACTTAGTTTTGCTTGTTTAATAGTGGTTGTATGTTAGCTTCTTAATACCCAAATCACGTTGGAAGCCTTGCATTGAAAGATTACTCTGCAAAGGGAAGCACAGAGATCTCTGGGCTTCCTACTAATGACGCCTTCAGTGGGGAGGAACTCTAGACCTTGAATGTAGTGTTGAGAAATTTAATAGTAAGAATTTGACTATTAATGTTGTTAAATTACCAGTGATGGAGTGAAATACAGGTTATGAATCTGGAGATAACTACACCCTTATAGATAAGGTGGAGCTCGTAGGTTGGGGAAGCTGAGTTCTTTGTGTGATCAGCTCCACATGCTTTTGACTAGCCTAGGGGAAAAAGAGGACATTTTTTTTATGGAATCATGAATGGTTTGGGTTGGAAAGGGCCTTAAAGCTTACCCAGCTCCAACTCCCTGCCTTTGGCAGGGACACCTTTCACTAGAGCAAATTGCTCCAAGCCTTGTCAGACCTGACCTTGAATAGTGCCAGGGCTGGGGCAGGTTTGTGCCATTCCCAGTGTTTGGTGTATTTTCTTGGCTGGGTTTTCCCTGCATTTTTTTAAGTTTCCTCAATGCCTGGGTGTGTTGAATTTATTTAAAAAAGGAACATTTACATGAAGAAGCTGTGCAAATTCTGTCCTTAGTATGGGGTAGGGCATCAATTAGAGGGCTGTGTAACGAGATACTGAATGAGGTTAAAGCTGATCATCAAAACAAAGTACTCCTTGATATCATCTCTTTATTAGGGAGCTTCAGAAGCAGGGAATAATTAGAAGGAGCTCTTAATTCTGAGTGCATATTTGTACAACAGACAGCCCTTCATAACTTACTTGCCTGCAGCAGTTTAGTATTAAAAGAAGAAAACCCAACACAACCCCTTGCTGTGCTGGGGAGCCAGATTCCTGCAGCTCTTGTGATTCGCTACTTGTGTCCAAGGAATTGTAGGTCATATAATCATGAAATGGTTTGGGTTGGAAGGGACCTTCATCCAGCTCTGTACAGTCACAGTTACACTTCCCACCATGGCACGGGTCTCTCCTCATACAGCAATGTCACAATCTACCCCATGGGCATCCCACAGCTCCAGCCAGCTCTCAACTCCTACTCCATCTTCTGCTGCTTCTTCACCAGCTCTGCAGCTCCTTCTCCAGAGCCTCCTCTTTGCAGCATTCTGGCACAGCATTTCCTGCCACATTGTTCAGGGTTTGCCTGTGACGCTCTCCCTGTCCCCCATCACCAGAAAACAGCAGAGGATGACCTCTGTCCCAAAGCCACCCTTCAGAAACAGTGTGCAGCCCCATTGGGCATCAGTGCTATGAAGACCCCCATGTTGCTCCATGGACACAGCGAGCATGGGGAGGAAGGTGGAAAGACTTAAAAGGGAATTCTGTTCATCTTCAAATTACATATATATATATATATATATTCAGTTTGTGTAACTAACTGAAGATGTATTTCAGCTTCCCAAGAGCTTGCTTGGCCCAAGCTATTGGTTGGAAAGTGCTGAGATAAACTTACGATTCTCAGGTAAAACTTATTCGTAACCAAAATAGTGTTCCACTAGTTCACCAAAAGCCTCCTTTATTTGTCCTGAGCCAGTAACATGAGTGGCTAATTTTTTTTTAACATCTGACTGACAAATAGAAGAGACAGGCCTTGTAGGATGGGGCTTGGAGCAAGCTGCCCTAGGGGAAGGTGTCCCTGCGCATGGCAGGGGGTTGGAACTGGAGGAGCTTTAAAGTCCCTTCCAACCAAAACAGATTCTGTGAATCTGAAAATGCCATGAACAAAGTGTATGTTGGCCTCTGCTTGGTTGGTACCGCAGGGTAAAAAATTCCACCTGGGATATGTGACACTTCTCCTTGTTCAGGAAGTACTCACCTGCTTTAGGCAGGGTGATAACTCTCCATTTTGAAGTAGCTGAGCTTGGGGGGACAGGAGCAGATGCCTGCACTGGAGCTCGGAGGTGTGGGCACTGGAGGCTGGTTCCGCTCCAGAAGACCTTGAGAAGCCATGCTGCCATTCAGAGAGAGCTTTATGGCCTTCTGCTCTGCAAGGAGCCTGTGACAAAGCTTCTGATTGTTCACTCTGGGTTATGAGACTTTGAAGGAGTGGAAGGCACAGAAAGTAATAGATTCATCATTATCTTTAGTGCCCTTTTTTTTTTTTTTTTTTTTTTTTTTATTTACCAGT